>BPLR01000150.1:0-46925 GCA_021605095.1 Caerostris extrusa
GTTACGTATTGCTACCTTACAATCGATTCTAACAATACCTCCTTAAATCCCCACTATTTTTTATGGTTATGAATATATTTGGAAAAATTTTAGTGTATCTTACTATTATTTATACTTCACACTAATTTTTATTAATATAGAATTTTTTTTTTTTTTCTGTAGCGTTATTTTGCTTTTCATTGTTGGTTGACAAAGAAAGAAACGTATGTTTATTTTAACATCAGCTGCAGCTGTTATAGTTTCGAGCTGAATTATCGATTCTTTTAGGATTAATAGCATTAGAAGAAATTATTTTGGGTCGATTGAGTATCCTACAAATTTTATGTTATGGTATTCCTTCCTGGATTATGGGTATTAGGTAAGATGATTTGTAACATTTTCTTAAAGTTAAGTTTTAAAATGAAAATATAAATTTTAATTTGTTTTTATATAATAATATTTAACAAATCATTTTTTTATATTGAAGTTTATTTGATTTCATTTTCCATTTGTTTATACTTTGAGAAAATTAAAAATGGCAAAAAAATTTCTTTTTTTTTTAGTTTTTATTCTCTAATGATAATTGTAAAACTATGTGGTTGTTTATTATTTCTGTCCTTTTTGATAATAACAAGCTATTACTAAAATAGTTTAGTTACCAAAAATTTCCAACTTCATTATTTCACCATTGTTAATTGTATATATATAGGTATTTTAATATCTATAAGAAATGTTTTTTTTTTTTTTCCTATTATATGAAATTTCACCCTCAAGGTGAGTTTAAAGCATTTTATTGATGCAGTGTAAGTGAGAACCACCAAGTATTCCTTTCTTCAAAGGCATTGAATTTTGTCCTATAGATATGCAAAATAAATCTTCAAGAGGACTTATAAAAACCTTTATAAAATATCAATGTTTCAACCTATAGAATTTGAAATCTTATATATCTGTTGTAAGACCTGGAATGTATTGTAAAATCATAAGAGAACTTTTATATTACAAATTTGCAAAAATTACCTATGATAATTTTTATTTGATGCAAAAGTGGTTTTGGAAAAGATACTCATTTAATAACTATTTGTTTTTAGATTGTATGCCAATGAAAGGTTTTTATTCAGACTGAAGATTAACACTACTATTATTTTTTTTATTACTTATTTACAGTTATTTTATGCTAGTTTCCATTTTCTGTTTCAATGGTTTAATATGTCACATTTAAGAAGAGAATTGAAAATCTTTATTTATTCGTTCTCAATGCATGAATATTAATTTTGTTCATCATTCACTGTAAATGTTTAACTCAACCTCTGTTGAAAAGAGAAAAAATTCTTTCTGAAATGAATAAAATATTATATATATATTTTTTTTTGTTCTTTTAAATATAAATTAATATTGTATCTAATACATCACAGCGACCACAACTCAATGAAATTAGGAAAAATCGAGGCACAATATTTGTTTCTTTTTAAAAACTGCTGGCATTTTTACATAAAAATCATTAATCTGAGCTGCACTGTAGAGCAAAAGTATGAAGGAAATAATAGCAGCAGTTCATCAGTTTCCTTAATAAAAATGCAGTGAACTGATACTACCGTGCACTGTGTACTGTCCTCATGGCTACTCCACCATATCATACCCACTCCATTGTGCACTGGTTTGATTGCTAATACACTGCCTCATAGCCCAAAACCAACTTCCCTCCAGCCAACACTCCACCTGCAATAGACAGATAGTTCTCTCAGTGAGTTACTTATTTATTCTTAGCTGTGCACATTGTTAATTGTTTTTAACATTTGGACATTTATCATTTGTGATGGCTTGTAAATTTAATCATATGTGGATAAATGCCAAAAATATTCCGCTAACAAAGTCGGGTACATGAAAAGATAATACTATAGCAAAATGCTAATTATGAAGTATGTTTTCTTATTGCAACATGTACTTGTAGTCAGTTAAAAGCTATGCTGCAGAGAAAAAGATTAGTAGCTACACATTAAGTGGCTGAAAGCTGGCCATAGACATAAGTTTTTCACAGTGTAGCTCATTCTGAAATGCCAGAAATGCAACATACATGTTCATCCAAATGTAATGCCATTGCCGCCAGCAACTACTGCATCTTCAATTTGCTTTTGAAGTAATAAAAAGTTATATCTTTAATAAAAGGAAACAAATTTTTGTGAGGCACAATGAAAATAAAATAAATAAATAATGTAAATGATAATAAATAAGCAAAATAATAAATAATACTCTTAATGAAAAGTAAAAAGCTAGGTTTAAATATTAATCAGTACATTAATAATATTTAAAAATTGTATTTTAAAAGTATATATTTATAAAGTATAGTATTTCATAAATATTATTTAATAATTTGTTTACATAAATTTTCACTACAACAGAATATATCAAAAATACCATATGTAGAGACAATTGTTATCATAGGAAAAATTAAGAAAATTATATTTTAGAAAATTAATCTATTAAAAGTTTAAAAAGTATTATCCTTCAAAGTATGAAATTTAAAAAAAAAAATTTTAATTAATAAAAATAAAACCATTGCTTGAAATAATTTTTTGTAAGATGTAACAAATTCCATATTATTATAAGAAAAAATTATAAATTGTTTTAAAATCGAAAAAAAAATATATGTATTTTAATTATTAAAATGTTCTAATATATAAATAAATATGTAGAAAAGTCGTTTGCAAAATAATTTTGTCTCCAATTTATAAAATTGAAATTGGGAAAAATAGTTATACATTTTTTTAACTTTGAAAAATAAATAATCAAATCAGTTGCATTAAGAAAAACAAAACATATAGAAGAGGGCTGATGTTCTAATCCAATGGTGGCATGGCAATGAGTTAAATAGTCAGGTTTGGAAAAGGAAATGAAAGATAAGTCTATAAAAAACGCTCTTTAAGTTGCATTTGGGGCGTAAAATAAACAAGTAATATAAAAAAAAAAAAAATTAAAGTCAATTCCTACTTTTCTTCACTAACAGGTAAAGAAAGTCCTTTATACATAATTTTCATTGATTTTTTAAAGATTATCTGGCACCATCTATTGGTGGATATATGCAACTTAAATCTAAAAAAACTAAAATTAATTAATTAAATTTAATAATGAATTAATATTTGAAAAAAACTGTATTAACATCAAATGTCATCCACTACAAGTTAAAAAAAAAAATGTATTTGAACTTGACTGATGAATAAAAGTATTTTATTAATGATTGAAAATTTGAACAAGATATATATATAGGGAGAGTGTGAGCTAATATAAGGAATTGAAAAATAGACAAATTGAAGAAAAAACAACAGTGATCCTAGTAAAGGTGTTAGTGTCTGGTTTCGAAACTATTGATGTACAAATAACAAATTATTTTGTTGGTGTAAATATAGGGTTGGGGCCTGAATGGCCGAATGATTAGCCGGCGCTCGGTACCACAGGTTTGGGTTCGAGTCCCGGTGGGAAAGCATGGATGTTTGTAGTGGTTCGAATCCACTTGCCGTAGGTCCCGGTCTCATATGACTGTTGAGCGTTTGGGCGTAGAGCTGACAACCCTACCTGTAAAAAAGAAAAAAACATCTCTCATCTCGAAATCTACCAGTAGGTAGATGACCTTGGCCCACACTGGGCTGTTACGCCAATGGCGATGATAAATATAGGGTTGCTGTAGTTATTATGTTTAGAGGTAGTATTTTGATGAATGGTAATGAAAAGTAAACAATATCTATAGAATAAAAATATATATTGTCAAACTATAAATTAATATAATGCTTTAGAATAACAAATATAACATTTTAATATGTGATACTTAATATTGAAATAATTGCATAAAAAAAAAAAATGCTCATTGGTGACTCAAATAATATATTGCAGCACCTCTATTAGCAAAATATATAATCTATAATTTTTTTAATTTTTAAATAATTAATTTAATTTAAAATTGAATTTATGGCTTTTCATTCCATGAACTTATTTATACATGAGATTACCGTTTACTGTAAAATTTTGAGGTCGGAATACAACTGCTCCTTTGTACATTTATGTTCAGAAAATTTTGGCAGTTTTAGAAGCTTTCAAACAATACCCTTAAATATGAAGAATATTTATATCTGCATGAATAAACAAATTATTTTCATTGAATAGGTTTAACTGTTGCTGTTGATTCCTTCTATTGGATGCGACCTGTTTGGCCTGAAGGGAGGTTCTTTGTTTTAACATATTTTTAAACAAAAGTTCTGAGGGGGTGTATCCTTTTATCTTTAATTTTTTTATAGTGAAATCTGTATCTTATAAAAAATCATCTTAATAAATGATGGAATGCTTAAATATTATAAAATGTTGTAATTTATATGCTATTATATATTGTGATTTTTAGTACTTCAAAAACCCAAATCAACCATAGAACTATATTTTGTTAGATTTATGCAAATATTATACAAAAAAAAGTAGTACTTCAAAAGCAAGGTAAAAAGCTATTAGTTTATACATATAACAGTTTTTCCTGTCATTAGTACAAACTTATTTTTCCTTTTTTGAAGTTAAATTTTCATTAAAAATATTAATTTTTAAATATTGAACCACAGATTAGTATAAATAAACAAATTTTCTATATATTATTTAAAAATATATACGTAATTGTAATACATACATTTTTTAAATGTATTCAATTGCATTAAACAGGAATATTTAATTAAAAATTTGCTTTCTTTTAGTACTGCTATTCTATATATTAATTATTTGTTATAGTTATTGTTATTGCTGTACATAAATTTGTGTTAATTTGAGTAGATAATAATATTAACCTGTTATTTAGTGTTTATCTGAATGTATTTTATATTAGATAATATTCATTAGTATTTTTACAATATTATAATCTTTTGTTTCATTTATCTACAGTTTATTTTTTTTAATTTTCTAACAGACATCTCCATGGGCATGGTATTTTTATTCTGCTCTTCCTAGAGCTTTGTGTTCATCTATTGTTTTCATTCCATTTGCATTCAAATTGGATTATCGAGTTAGAACTCTTATTTATCCTGCTTTAGGATTCATTGTTTTGTATTCCTTTTTGCCTCACAAGGAACTACGATTTATTATTTATACCATTCCACTTTTAAATGTTGCTGCAGCAAGAACATGTGCACATTTGTGAGTATATTTATAGTAAAATAAAAGGAACGAAAAATCTAAAAGTTACTAATATATTAAAAAAAACCTCTACGTGGCTAAAGCAGTAAAGCTAAAGCTTCCTATAAGCAGTTCTAAATTATGTTTATCTGATTTAAAGAAATGTAAAAAAAATTATTTAAAATGCCAGTTTAAAAAAATCGATTATTTTGTTTAAAATTTAAGTGTTTCTGTGTTTTTTCTTAAGAATTTAATGAATTTATTTTATAATATATATATCTAAAATTTTTATTATTAATTTTTACAAATTAGTTTATATTGCTGAGTCACCTATAAGTTGTTGAGATAAAAAATAATTTGATTCTTGAAAAGAATTCTTTTAATATTTTGAAATAAACCAGACAATATAATAAATATTTTTTTCATTAAACACAATAAAAAATTGTTTCTTGTACTTTTTTTCTATGTCATTAGCTGAAACATACTGAAGGTTTTTTTTTTCCCCACACAAGCAACATATAAGATGTCTGTAAAAATAATTAACAAGGCACAAAAAAAAATTCAGTTTGTAATTTTATTCTCTAATAATTTATTATTCATATTAAGATTTAACTGTAATATTATAATAAAATGTTTTCAAAAATTGCATGTAATTTAAATTTAAATTAACTCAAGGAAAAATAAAATGAAATATACAATCAAATAGATTTAATTAAATAATAAGATAGACAAATTTAGCATTTTGTTTTGAAAGAATATTTCTGTAAAAGATTTATATGTTATTTAACTTTTCAATGTTTTAACTTATATTTTTAGATGGAATAATAGGTTTAAATCTATAATTTGGGGCATTTTATTTCAAATTGCTGTGCTGCAACTTTTGGTCAATGTGTGTGCTACTGTCATAATATTAAGTATTTCTTCTCATAATTATCCTGGTGGTGTTGCAATGATAAAATTGCATGAAATTGAGTCAGAAGCAAAAGGTAAATATTTTAAATTGATGCAATTATTTTACCCAGTAATTTTCAATTAGAATTATTTTAAATTATTGTTACTAATTGTATAGCTTCCAGTGAAAATGCCCAGTAATTTTTATTTCAATTAAAAATATTAAATTCTTTTGTACAAAAATAAAAGTATGCTATTTATTATCATGTTTCAAAATGTATATTTTAAAGGCAAACTAATTCTATTAGAGTTTTAAGCAAGTTAAAGGCATTATATATTTTAGCTGATATAATTTGAAAATAATCTATCTTCTGTAGACACAATCTATAAGTAATTTTAGGGTTAATTTTATAACTAAGTATTTTAGATGCAAGGAAAAAAATATATATATACTATATTTATGTATAATCTTTTAAAAATTTGTAACTTTATTGTATATACATATGATTAAAATAGAAGAAAAAAAGTCAATTATTTAAGCTGTCAGAATAAAAAAATAGTTTAGCAATTATTTAAGTTAAAGATAACAAACATTTATATTTTATTAATCAATTTTACCTTTTTTTTTAAAAATAATGTCATAAAATATTTTTGTATTTTCTTTTTGCTTCTTTTGGTAAATCTTCTCCATTTTCAAAATAGACGTCAGCTATGGGATTGGTTTAAAACTAGATTCAATAAAAAACCTTTTTTTTTTTTTTTTGTGTTTTTGTGACTTTTTGTAATTTATATATTGAATTTTATTTTCTCCAGAAATATTATATATTAGTAATTATAATAATTATATTATCCTTTATTTAATATTCATAATATTATATGCATTAGCTTTCTAGATTTTATTATAAAACATTAAAGAAATATTAAATTAAAAATATTATTTTTGAAATTATAAGTTTTTAAAATTAAAAACTAAATTAATTACTTATAAAACTTAATTAATTAAAATTTATTTACTTGATTTAATATTTTTTTATTAAATAGACAGCTTGAACTTCCTGTGTCTATTAAGCAGGTTATTTTATCATTTCCATCAATTTTAACCTTTTTCATGTTGCTATGCTATTGAATCCTGACATTTACTTGATGATAAATTAGTGCCTAGTGGACATTCATTCTTTAAAGCACATTGTGTGTGTGTGTGTAAAAGGTAATGTATGTCTATATCCAGTTCTATTATATGTTCGGAAAAACCAAAATTATTTTGGATAAAAGGCAATCTTTTTGCATGGCCATAATCTCTACATTTAAAAGCATTTGAAGTTCTCCCATTTTTGATTATGCTGGGAGGAGGCTTGACTCTCATTGAATAATGGGGCTAAAAGCTTTTCTTTTTGTATTTTCATAAAGTTTTTTACTTTTTGTATTCATCTAGTTTGTTTGTTGGTTTCTCCAGACAACACAAAATTATGTCTATTTGTCTGTGTAATGCTTTCAGATTTCATTAGGAACTTTCCTTTTTAACTGTTCAGTAATTAAGAGTTCTTTAGACTATCGAATTACAAGATGTTTATCCATTTTTAAATATGTTGTTAATTCATACATGAAATCGCCTCCAACTGCCATTCATAATGTCTAAATTGTTTTGGACTCAATTCTAGTTTTCGATTTAACTTTTTTAATGAATTTGTGTAAGCTGTATATTTCCCTGTGAATTGTCGTCATCAGCCGAAGTGATTTGGAGTGTGCTTTGGAACGCTGACTTTAACAAGTTGTCAAAGTGGTTCAACTTAGAAGAAATACGATAGAGGAACTCCCCTGTCTTCTCTTATTTAACTAAGAACTAAAAAATTTGCAAAAATATATAAAATTAATAGAAATCCACTCTACTTTAAATATATCTATTGACAATTTCTGAGAAAACATTACGGTGCAATGGTTTTTTTTTTTTTCAAATGTAATTTTCCCACAGTTCTAGTAATAATTGCAGGAGACTGGCATGATGTTTTAAATGTGAAACAACCCAGCACCGATGAATGTAACATTGTAAATAAAAGATTCTAGAATCCTACCTGTATCAATTGTGCAGCTAAAGGACATACAACCTTCTGGAAAGACTACAAAGTTCCCAAAAATGCAACTTACTTGAGGACAGAGCACATCATATAGTACCTGACAAAACTCAACTTCTTTTAAAGGCAATATTCTTTCTAAATTGCTATCATAAATGGCTAGCATTATTCATTCTAAAACTTTTTCTCGCATGCTAAATGGAAATATTTTCTGATAACAGAAAGCTCAACCCTCCAACCAGTAGAACTTGGAATGCTTAATTAATCCATCAGATCTTTCTGCTCATCTTATTGTTCTCAAAGAATTCGCCAAAATTATAGGAAGTACTTACAGAAAATTTTACTAAGACTAAAAGCTTCCTAATACCATAGATAAGCTAATGCATAATGCATATACACTATAATTCTTTTGGCATTGTGATCTCAAATGCTAACAAAATTAAAAAATCTCAAAATCAAGCTGCAAGACTTCAACAACAGCCACCCTCTTGATCTATTTTGATTGCATTAGGAATGGCAGTATCAATCTAATTATTATAATATCAATCATGCTAGTATCAGTACACCATCAATTCCTATGTTAATACGTCTGAAGGTTCTGCTGTGAGGAAATATAAGGAATACTTGCATAAATAATGCTATACTTGTATAAAAATCCCATAATCACCCCATAAATAATATTTTTTCTCCTTTTCATATTTTTTTAATATGTTGGAAAAGTTTGAAGTGGCACGCAATTTTTTTTTTTTTTTTTTTCAGATAGTGGCACTCTTTTCAAAAAAGTTGCCCACTCTCCTTTAAACAAACATCGTCTAAATCTCTTTATTGCTATCATAAATGGAAAATTGCATTAAACATTAATAATGCAGAAGCCGTATTTTTCGTAATAGTACTCAAATATGGAAAGAAAATAATAAAAAAAAAAAAAAAAAACCCCAATCATTTACTTTAAAATCAATATCTCTTTTGGAAAACCAAATATCTTGAATTTATCTTCTGCAATATCTTAATTGGAATTTTAATTATATTATGTAAAAGTACACAAAGAATATTAGAAGACTTTATCCTCTCATTGTTAGAAATTCCTGTATGAGTAGGGATTAATAAAATTCTTATTTTCACTTATTTTGCTTTGTCCACTCCTCATCTATGGTCGGTCATCTCCCCGGTACAGGCCTATTTTGCAAATTATAATATTAAAATTCTGGAAGATAGTAAAACATTACTATAAGACAGATTACTAACACCAATATCTTTATTATGTCTTAAAGAATATTGAAAAAAATCTGAAATTTATCGAACAATTTCAAATTTGAAACATCTGAAATTCATTGAACAATTTTCAAATTCAAATTTGAAACACCAAGAAATTCACTGAACTTCTGCTTTTCAATAATCTCGGCAATCACCAGAGCCTGCCCATCCAAAGAAATCGAGAATCTTATGAGACATAAAAAAATTCTCCTTTAACCTCTCATCTACTTTATCTTTTAATTGTTTTTCTCTTAATTTTGCTCTAATATTCAGAATGAGCAAAATGGGTGTTATTCACATATATATGTTTACCCTGACATATTTGAACAACTTGCTGTTTCTTAATTTCCTCCAAATTTCTACTTTCAGCAAAGCAATTCACCATAATTCCATGGATGTGTTACAGAATTTTGTTAGAACCTTTCCTGAGGAGCCTCATTGCTTTTGCTTTTCAGATCTCTAGATATAATACCGTTGGAGCTTTTTAAAATTTTATCAGGTTAAACAATTCATAACCCAAATGACTTAAACTAGTAAATGTATATCTGCAGCTATTAATTTAATAACACCTGAAGTGCTACGGAACACTTGACAAAGAGATCGATTATTGATTGGACATCTACAGAAACATTTATGTGCCCTCGTTGTATTTCATTAAACTGGGAAGAAATTTTAATTGATCTTTAATGAAATTTAAAACTAATTAGTGGGAGGGGTCTCTCAGTATAAACCACTACTTTTGGATATCTGTAGACTGAACATCGTGTAACCATTGCATTTCTAATATATGACATTACTTAGAGTGTAATGTCATGATTAACTTTAATCATGTATATATTTTCTTACATAATATTATGAACATATTAAATAAAATTTCAATTATGAAACTTTTTTTATAACACCTTTTATATATTTGTCATATATATCATGTAATATGTAGAAAATAAAATTATTTTTTTTTTTTTATAATCTTCAGTTAATTTTTGTAGGTATGTGATAAAAGAACAGAAATTTTTATTAAAACCTATAGAATTAAAATAAATACTTAAATGTTAAAATGTTATAATTATAATTATTTAACAATGAAGGTAAATTCTCTGCATTTGGATGTTAGGAATTAATTTTTGTTATTTGCTATATAAATATTTTTGATTTAGTTTTTCTTTTGTATTTTTTTTTTTTTAATTTTCAAAAATACAATTGAAGTTTTATTATTATAATTGGTTCCATAAAATTACAGAATTAATTTTTATAATTTATTTCATTAAAGCTTTTTATATATTATTCCTACAGAGTTACATAAAAAATATTTGAAAAATTTTTTTCCTTGCATTTATTTTAAATATATATACATTTAAAATTAGCAGATTGTATGCTTATAAAACAGTTTGATAAATGTAAAATGTTCATTTTCATGATGTAAATACTATATTTTTGCTCGCTCCCCCAAAAAAAATATTTTAATAAAACCTGATTCAAATATTTTTAAACTGATTTTCTATTATTTATTTTCATACATTTAGATTTGAATATCCACATTGATGTATATAGTGCCCAAACTGGAGTGAGTCGTTTTACTGAACTTCATTCAAATTGGAAGTATGTGGCTTATTATATTTGCTTTAAATTCAGAGAAAATAGAAATAACTTGTTTTTAAATTGTTGTTTTTTTTTCTGCATCTTTGATAATTTGGTCAATATTTTTCTCAATTTTATACTAATATCAATGGGTCAGTCCACAACAATCAGTATAATATTTGAATTTCAATTAAATTTTTATTTTCTAAAAACTTAAAAGCTGTATAGCATTTAAAGGGCCTTTTTTTTTTTTTTTTTTTTTTATTGTTTTTCACTGGTAAGTGTATAAAAATTATGAAAATATTTTAATTGGTTACTTTTAATTAAATAAAAGTGTAATTTTAATGTATTATAGCAATGCATTGTATTATTTATAGTACATTCAAAAAGTGGTTAGAAATATCTGCTTTGTAGCAATTTATTGTAATAGTAGTATCATTTTATGGCTCATTTTATAAGTGTCGATATTAAAAAACTTATGAATGAACTAAATGTTTACAAAACTGAAGTAGGAAAAATAAAATGATGTATTAAATTGATGATGAGGAATTTATTCATAAATATTTTACTTTCAAGAATGTTGAAGTAATAATTAAATGAATATGAAAAGAATGAGATTTTTGCGATTTTTTATTTTTGCATTAGAAATATTAAAATCTTAAATTTATGTCTTTTTTTTTTTAATTCTAATTTTTAAATAGTAATTATTATTTAATTTAATTAGAAGTTATCAAAAATTTAATATATTTAAAGAAACAAACTAATGCAGGGTTATATTTTCAGTACTTCATTAGAAAGTTATGAATCATAGATGTAAGCTATCCAGTAAATCTTAAATGAATAATCTATCTCTAGAGGAAAGCCCTTCATTTCAACTTTGAACATTAAGGTGTAGAGCTACTTACACATTTTTGGGTATGCATGTTCCTAAGACAATATGGTTTTTCATCTATGAACTGTTATCTCCTCTCAAAATTTTTTAGGTGGAGTTTGAAATTGAGTTTTTCTATATAAGTAAATATAATAAATCTGGTATTTAAATAATTATTATAAAAAGCAAAATGAGAACATAATTTTTACTAAATTTAATTGAATATAAATATTATACTGGTTATTGTGGAACAATATTGAATTCTAAAATATGTATCATTGGGAATCTTTTTCTATGCAAATTTTTATCATAGATGGCGCCATTTTGATTAACAGTGCCTGTAGCGGCGAGTTCATAACCGGAATATTTTTCGTTGTTGCCAGATAAAACTTATATAATTATAGTTTCAGAATTAATTTTTTTCTTGTAAATAAATCAATTAAAGAATTTGTATTATACTGTTCTTTTGTTTCCATTCAATATGAAACACCCTGCATTTCATTTTTAAAAAACCCTTTTATATGTTGCCTTAGAGAAGAATGATTTTCATGGAAAATACACATAAATTTGGCTCTGCTAAAATAAATGCATTATTGCCCGATCCAGCCCATGTCGTAGAGGGTTGTCCATATGTGATCTTATTAAGTTTTCCAATAAAATTTTTAAGTTTCTTTACATAGTAAGTATTTAAAATCTACAGTTTGAATTTCTTTCCTGAATGTTTTAAAGGTAAATAGATTCTGATTACAAATATATTTGCATTTACATATTTCAAATTTTCATAGTGTTGAAACAAAATGTATTTTTTCTGTAGGTATAACAAGTCAGAAAAACTATCTCTACAGAGTCTTGAAATAATGCAATTTACACACTTATTAATGGAATGGACTGAAGATATAAGTAATTCCGAATCACTATATATCCATACTCATTCAGTTAAAAATATTACTAATGGTTACTCTCATTGGGGTCTTGATTTTTCTTCATTTCCACCGATACATGTGTATTTGAAGCCAAGGATCTTATTGCTAAAACGAAATATTTCATATCCTTCATTGATACTTAATACTACTTTGACTAAATCTCACAAAATTTGAAATATATTTTTGATGTAATTTTTTTTTTTTTGACATATTTTATGAAAATAAATTATTCTTTCTCACTTTTGTCTCTTTTACTAGCAATTTATTTATTTCACAGTTCCTTTTGGATTATTAAAAAATAATTAACAAAATATTAACAACAATTAAAATGCACTTCCTGGATACTTTTTAATATAACTCTAAAAGAAAAAAATGGCAAAGATTCTTTTGTAATTTTATTGGTTATTTTTTTATTAAGATATTAAAACAGTATATTGAAATGTAAAATAAAAATTTTAAAAATATTTCATTAAGAATTTCAATTAATAAAATATGGTATTGAGTTTATTTATAATAAACTGAAAAATCAAATTTTCAGCTTTGTTTCTGATTCTCAGATACATAGTTTTTAATTTTTGTACCTTATCATCATGGTAAAGTATTTTATGCATTTCACACTTTTAATGCTATGAGTTTCAAAAAACATATTAACATATTTTCAAAAAAATAATTCAGAGTTAGTAATAAACAATCGAAAAAGGAAAGCTGGATATCCCCAATTTTTTTTTTTTTAATTCGTTAGAGTTGAAAAAATGAAATTATATAAATTATTTTTTATATAAATTTAAAAAAAAAAGATTTTTTTCCTATGTAAAGAACCATTGGAAATTTCGTTTTGTTTTAATGGAGTTTTTTTTTTTTTTTTTTTTCAATTCCTTCTATTAGTTCACACTCACCCTATATATATCTTGTTCAAAATTTTCAATCGCTAATAAAATACTTTTATTCATCCACTCAAGTTCAAATACATTTTTTTGAACTTGTAGTGGGACACGTGATGTTAATACAGTTTTTCAAATATTAATTCAGTAATTAAATTTAATTAATTAATTTTTTTTTTAGATTTAAGTTTGCATATATGTTATCTACCAATAGATGGCGCCAGATAAACTTAAAAAAATGAATGAAAGTTATTTATAAAGGACTTTTGCAATATAGTGAAAAAAAGTAGGAATTGACTTAAATTTTATTTTTTTTTTTTTATTACTTATTTTTCTTTGAACATTGAAAGACAATTGAGAAACTGCTTTCATTTGGTAGACAAGATGCTGCTTTTTTTCTTTGGTAGTCAGCCTACAACTTGAATGTTTATTAGATAAGCAATTTTGAAAATTTTATGCAATTCTAAACTTAGATGCTTACAACAGGTTCTAACGTGCCAAGAATCTCTCTAAGTTTTGTCCGATAGAAAACCATCGAGAGTTGAGACAAGTTTCAGAATTTTCCAATTTCAATATTATATAATTACTGAACATTTATTTATTTGTCATTTAATTGTTGTTAAAATTAAAAATAACTCGGGCAGTCAATGGCAATAAATTCTTTTATTGTTCCTTTGAATATTTCTGCACATGGTCGTCAAGAGCCACAACGAAGAACGATATTTTACCCATTGCAGCAAGAAGAAATAGGTATTCAATAGCTTCTCATCTCACTCACGACATTCAAGTGGCCACAAGAACTCAAGGGTTATTGTTTCCAGGAGGTTAGATGAGAAAGGTCTATTTGAGGATCACTCACGCCTGCCTTAAAAGAGGCCGCTTAGTATGGTGCAAAGAACATCAACACCAGAGATCTGTAGAGAACCATTTTATTCACTGATGAGTCCCGATTCACTGATTCTTAACGTACGTTCGTCTGCAAACAAACTCCTATCCTTCAGCTAAGTACAGTAACTAGGCAGGTAGACCCTCACAGGACCCACTTTGAAGAGGGGGTGGGGAGCAAATTGCTATACACAAGAAATATTTTTTTAATTTTTTTCGCCTTTCTATTGCGTGGCTCGGTGATTCAATTTTTGTTTTATTTAGACCCTACATGTATCATCTGACCAACATGAGCATTCGAATGAATGACAGAACTGATTGATATTTTCGACATGCCTATGTTGTGTTGTTCGAATGCAGCTGGCAATATAGAGACAATTAATCTTTATGCCATAAGCAAAGGCTGCACCGTTGTCACTCATTTAGCACTACACAGAGGGCACGTGTAGCTTGAAGATATGCTACAAACGCGAGTAACACTACCCCCACAACGCTCTAAGATCATATTAGACCGGGACCTACGGTTTAAAGTAGATTCTGTAAGGTTTAATTATAACCTCGAGAGGTCGCGGTTATAATTGGTAACTGTGACCAGTAACTGGGGTCCAGTGCGGTAAGTAGCAGTTGCGGTGAGATCTCGAGGTGAACGCGAGGAGCGTCTGATAAAAACAGACGGTTAGGGACCAGCTTTGGTTTTAGATATCAATAGTATTGTAGAAGTGGCACAGGGTGCCAAGTGTATGTATGTATTCATAGTGTAAATAAAAAGATTAGTATTATTAAAAAGAGAGTATTCCATCCTGACACAACGAGCTGCTAGTATAGTAGCTAACACTTCAGAAGTGGATTGACCCTGGAGGACCGGATGTTGTTAGCAGAACTCAAGGCTTACTCAAGCGATTTAAGGTATGTGGCATGAATTTCTAGAAACTCAGTGTTGGTGCAAATTATTCTTTTTTTTTTTTAAATTTCTGTGTAAAATTCTTGAGGAGTTAATTTCTGTGTGAAATTGTATTGAAGATTTTAAGAATTGATTTGATTTTATGTGTTAAACTGTTAGGAATTGAAATAGTGTTGAATAGTTAAAAATTTAAATAGTGTGTAAAAAAAAAAAAAAAAAAAATGTCATATCTCGCAAGAGCGAAAAGATAGATTTAATTTCTTTAGCAGAAGAATTAAATGTAAAATTACCCGATAACGCAGTTGTTGTCGAAATTAAAGAATTAATTACTAAAAGTGAATATCATGATGAGGAATTTACGCTTGAATTACTAAAAACTATGATTTCTACTAGAGAGTTAAAGGAGCGCACGACTTAAGTGAGTTAAGGGAGCACGAGTTAGAGTTAGAAAGACAATACGAATTAGAAAAATTAAAAATACAAAATAGTAATGTGTTAAGAAAAAAATAGAAACGTAAATGAAATTTCTAGAAATTGCAGGATAACTAAAATAATGCAACGCTACAAAATGAGAGATGGGGACATAAGTTTTTATTTAATATTGTTTGAACGACAAGCGAAACGCTTAAATTTAGGTCATGAGAATTGGGTTAGTCATTTAGTTAATTTATTGCCCTATGAGATTAACCAAATTATCGCAAGAGTTCCGGAAGAACTTTCGAATGATTATGGGTATATTAAAGATTTGTTATTAAGAAAGTTTAAATTAAGCGCGGATAAATTCAGACAAAAGTTCTTTGGGCACACAAAACTACCGAAAAATACATGGGGAGATTTCGCGTATGAGTTACAAAATTATTTCGATGAGTGGTTACGCGGCACTAATGTGAATGACTTTGATAGTCTTAAGAGAATTAATTATAACAGAGCAATTAAAAAGAAAAGTTCCTATTGTAGTAAAAGAACATTTTGTAGACGAGTGGGTCAGAATAGTTAAGTCATCCGAATTAGCTGATAAACTTGATGAATATGAAAATGTAAGAAATGAAAGCGAATTGCCCAAATTTAAGAATTTGAATCAGAATATGTATGAAAAAGAATGCGATTTTAGGCCTAGACAGAAATTTCCACGGAATGAGCCAACGGGGTGTAATAAAAGAATTTTCCCAGTTATTTTTCCCCAACTTACAATATGTCTGGACGTGGGACTCCCTTCCTGACACCAAGACGATGGATGTATTTTCCGCTGGAGATGACGGAAAGCCGCCTTATAGACAACCGCCGGACCCACCCTTAGGCTCGGACGAATTCCTGTACCTGCACCTTGAAACCATAACCAAAATAATCGAACTCAAGGCCAAGTTGTTAGCAGACTGGTTCCGCCCGAAAGGATTGGACCCAGAGTCCGCCAGCAAGTTAGACAAAGAATACGATGCGACCACGGCCGAGATGCTCGAGCTCTGCAAAGGACTGGGGAATATTTCACAACGAACTACCAAATGACATATACGCACTCCATGAGAGGATCAAACCTGTTCATCTTCGGCTGCACGGGGAAACCACTCCCATCCGCGAAACTCAGCAAAAACCTCCTATCCAGAAAGGAAAAGGAAAAAGACCATTGGATGCCGAGGGCTACCAGATCCCACCAAAGCATCTAGTATGCAAAAATCTTACCGGAAAACCTAAGGATCTCTCTCCGCTACCAACAGGTAACCCCTTCTCGCTCCCGGCTGCCCCCCCCGAACAATGATTTAATCGAGTCTTCTACTGAGCAGACCCGCAAATTACGCATCCCGCCGTACTTCGTTCGCTCGACCTCGAACTGGATAGTTAATATGACAATTCTCAAGAAAGAATTCCCCATAATGAAATCCGTCCACGCTAGGGACATTTTCCTGAAACTCACGGTCTCTTCCGAAGAAGAACACTACAGACTAAAACGCAAACTCCAAGAACTAAAAGCTGAATTCAAATGCTTCAATTTGAAGCAGGATAGACCTGTTAAAATTGTCATTCGAGGACTCCCGGTATGCACCAATCACGAACCTATAATAGAGGCCATGAAATTCAAGGGTTTCAACGTGGTTAAATTCGCGCAACTCACTAAATCCCAATCAAGAGCGCCAATGCCGCTTTTCTACCTGCAAATTTCCAATAAACTCAACATAGAAGAAGTCTACAGTATCACGGAACTCTTTGGAACCAAAGTCTCCATTGAAAGCTACAGTGGAAGAAAATCGTCCCCCCCACAATGTTTCCGCTGTCAAGGATTTTGGCACTCGAGCGAAGCCTGCCATCTACCCATGAAGTGTGTAAAATGCGCAGGAGACCATATGTCCAAGGAAAGCAACCTTGACATTGAACATGGCACTTTAAAGTGTGCAAACAGTTCGGGCCCGCACGCGGCGAATTGGCGCCAGTGCCCCAAATTCCCGAAAAGCAAACAATCCACCAATTCACAGCCCAATAATGATCTCAACATGACCAACTTCAATACCAACAATAGAGCTCAATCATTTCAAGCGCACAAAATAGCCGACAATATCAGCTTTGCGGACATCGTCACTAATAAAAACAACTCCCAGAAAGTAAACAACAATAACCTCGCACCTCCGCAGGTAAACAATCTTGACTCCGCCCCACCCAAAGGAAACAACCATAACTCTGCACCGATCCTTTCGGACGCCGCCCTCCATTTATTTAAAAATTCTTTCGCAATTCGCCCGCGACGACTCATTGCACTTTCCTTCTTTACTAAAAACTATTAGATCGGCCTTGCCTACCCTCCAATTAACCCAAAATGATAATGAAAAAGCCATCATCATCTTCGAACACTACTATGCGCATTACAATAGCTCACGGTAATTGACCGTCTTCACTCCCTAATTATCCCATATGGGCTTTTCAATTACTTTTGCTTTCCTACTCACTCTTCCGCCGTTCTAAAACTCCGACAAATCTCATGGGATTATCGAAACTCCGACCGCTTTGTTTACATTCTGCTCCAGCCGTTTTGCGTTTTTTCCCCGACTTTCATAGCCGACTGACTGCGCCCGCAGGGTTCTGTGTCCACTCTGTGATCTCTTACTCTTCCCCCTCTTTCTGCCCTTGCCCTCTTGAGTTAATAGAACACGGATTCTTTTAATCTTAACGTTCTAGCTCACAACATCGAGCAAAGACTTTTCGACCTAATTATCCCTCCCACTCCTGAGCTATGGCTCATTCACAATTTCTACCACCCTATTTATTTTCTGATTTTCTAATCTTTTCTGAAATTATCTTTTTATGCAATATGTTTTTTTTACTTTTAAGATGGATGTATAGGACTGTCGTCCCTGGTAATCCATGATAAACACAACCTTTGCCTTGTTTGGTTGGAAAAACAGGAGTATATGGAACACGAGGGGATCTAAGCAAATGATATTTCTTCACGTGCTTACATTCGCTCTATAATTAAAAGTTAGTATATAGTTTACAGTATCTTATGACATCTCGAAAAAAAAGCATCTTCATTTCAATCATTCCTCCAAAAATTCTCCAAAGCACCTGAAATTTGTATATGAAATGGAAAGTGATTGAAAAGAACATAAAATCAGGAAATGCAATCGGTGATTATATAATTAATTCAATTAAAAAGGGGAAAATTACATGGCATGCAAATGTTGAAAATAATATTAAATATTATTCTGTTCTGTGCCAAAATAGCATTGCTCTTGGAGATCCAAATTGTTGCATTTTTAAAATTTGATTGGAATTTTCTAATCATTATAATTCTACTCTAAAAGGAACATATTGAAAAACATGAGAAAAGATGTTTCTTATTTCTCACCCACTATTCAAAATGAAATAATAAAATTAGTTGGAGACAAAATTAGAAATGAAATAATATTCAAAATTAAGAAAGCGATGTACATAATTTTTATTCGGCTGCACCCTGACATTTCAATAAAAGAGAATTAGTCAGAGGATAAGATGCGTCTATGCTGACTGTAATGATTGAAGAAAGCTTAATCAACTTTATTCAGCCACATAAAAAGCGGGAGGTTTACCTGGTCATCATTGTTGAATAAAGATGTCGAGTGCCTGAACGCGAAGCGTTCATCTACTCAATGGTATGTGAAGGCAGTAGGAAAGAAAAGTCATGATAAATAGATAATAGTAATCGCATGATTTGAGAGAAAAAAGAAGAAAGTAAGAAAAATGTAAATCATCGGTGATGGAAACGTAACAAGAAATTTATGATCAGTAAATATGCGTTGAAGTAAAATATCTAAAAAGCGATAAGTGAGCAGGAAATTATGGCGGTTTGAGGCTTCGATTCCATTTAGAAGTAGAGAAAGTATACTTGTATTTTCCATTCAATTGCGTAAATATAGTTTGTACCTTGATGAGAGGATTTTCGTGAGTAGCAATGGTATTGAAGAAATTTCTAGAAAGTTTAGTAATATAGTTGTCAATAGAATCAATTTTTAAATCTTGATGAATTGTAGAGTTGCGGACAAACCAGGGTGCACCAGTGATAATACGAAGAAGTTTGTTTTGAATAATTTGTACAGATTTCTTGTTAGATTGTGCAGCTAGACCCCAGATTGGGGCAGCATAGGTAAGGATAGGTCTGAGAACTTGTTTGTAGAAAAGAAGTTTGTTTGACAAAGTTAATTTAGAAAATTTATTAATGAGTGGTAGAGTGAGATAAAATTTTTTCCAACATTTTTCTTTGATTTTTTGAATATGAGCTCGAAACGTAAGTTTATTGTCTATAATTAAGCCGAGATATTTAATATTAGTCGCCCATTCAATTTGTTGATCAAAAAGGGAGAGATTAATATATGGTTGTCTGGCGTGTCCTTTTGGAAAATGATAGCTTGAGATTTAGAGACATTAATTGCGATGCGCCATTTAGTTAGCCAATCTCTCTAGGATATTCAGAAAATTTTGAAGAGTATTGATGACATAAAGAATAGAAGCACCTTGGGCAAGAGCAGCAGAATCGTCAGCAAATAGGCAAGTGGAAATGTTAGTGCACTGAGGAAAGTCGTAGGTAAAGATATTGTAGAGAATAGGACTTAGAGGTTTACCTGGTGAAATTTTAAATAAACTAGAAGTTTCTAAATTGGATATTCAGTATTCCAGGGAGCAAGGATTTGACAATGGTGCCAATATGACTCGTAAATTTAAGAGAATAAAAGCACGTATTTTAGAAATTAATAATTTAGCAATATTTGTATTTTGTACAGTTCATAATCCAACACGTTGGGACATTTTTTAATGAAGTACCTAAAATTATCACTTAGTTTTTCTGATATAAGATGGATATCAAAGAACCACTTCAATAAAGGTACTGTATTTACAATGAACTGAAGGAATTCAAACAATTTTTCAAATCCAAATATTATATCAAAAGCAAAAAAAATTTGGTTTTGCAAATTAATTATAGATTAAACTGTACTCTTTCTATATGGAAAAAAAAAATTGTACTATGCATTTATCGAACAAATAAAGCATTATATCAGAAAGATTCGTTAATATATTGTGGAACAAAATTAATTGTTGGATAACGTAGTACTGGACACCGAGATACAATTTTAAAACAAATTTCCAGGAAGTAAAATAAAAAGTTGAAGGAAGTAACTTCACATCGAAGAATTACTTAACATACAAATTTACAGTTTTTTTGACACATCTATTGTTCTAATTGATTGGCTTTATCAAAAAATTAAAACTATCTGTGATGATTTTGCTTCCTCTATGTCTTGTCTTTACATTATAACAATGTTCGCAACTAAAAACAAAAAAGAAATACCGTAGATCTCGGTATTAAATATAGTCAAGATTTTAAAAAGTACGAATTCGCAGGTGAAATTTGAAAGCTTTAAATTTGAAGTAACAACTCTTTATAAAAAAATACAGCAATTGGTTTGAATCTTACCCAAATATCAATGCCTCTCCGAATATTTCTATTTCTTCCAGCTTCTATTACTTGGTGCAAGAAAAATTTTAGAAAGATGAAATTAATCAAGAAATATTTCATATTGTAGTGACACCTATTAATGGAAAATAGAGTAAAAATTTGACAACTTTTACTTTCACTGTTAAAAAGGGAATTTTCCCGCTAGAATGAAAACAGAACGTAGTTGGCGTTAGAAATGGAATAAAGAGGTTGTAAATGTGAAAATTGATTATCGTCTTTTTTTTTTTGCCGTCTGGATTTTAATAACACTACGCAATCTTTACAAAGCCGCCACATACTTGGTGACCTGCGAATTATTTGCAAACCGTGAGTAATTTACAGAATGACTGAAACTAATGGATCGGCGAAAAAGATGAAGTAGCGCGGGTAAGTGTCAAAATACCTCCTTTTGGGCAGAAAAACCTGAAATATGGTTCTTTCAAGTTGAAGCACAGTTTTCAATTTGTGCAATAACAGCCGAGGATACAAAATTCAACTACTTAGTTTCGCAATCAGAACGAAATTTGTTGAAAGTTTGTGGGACATTATAAGTGATGATAATAGAACAAAATATACCGCTGCAAAAGAACGTTTGCTGAATACTTTTAAAGAAATCGAAAATAAGCGTCTTCAGAGACTGCTGACAGGACTTGATTTGGGAGATCTTAAACCCAGTCAACTTTTACAAAAAATGAGAAACCTAGCTACTGATGGAATTACTGATAAGATGCTAAAAACGTTATTTCTACAAAAATTGCCTGATTCTGTGCGGAATATTTTACTAGTTAGTGATGAATTGAGAAACTCGCATTAATGGCGGATCGTATTCTTGAAATGCAACCAAAACAAGAACTTTACTGCGTAAGCAATAATGTTTCATCAGGATCAGATGCCATAACTGAGTTACGGCAACAAATTGCATCTTTGGATAATAAACTAGAAAAACTGAGTGTCACAAGGAACTCTCGTTTCCAACCAAGATATAGAGGTCGATACTCTGATTCTCATCGAAGTAAATCTCGCAATCGCTATTATAATCCTTCTGGCAAATACTGTTATTACCATTTTCGTTTTCGAGGAAAATGTTTTCCCAATAAATGCAAAGCTCCATGTGTATGGAAAAATAATCCTTCGGAAAACCAGAATTAGCGGCAGACTCTGCTGATGAAAATACAAAACATTGCCGTCAATACCGTCTATTTGTCAATGACAAAAAAACGGGTTTACGCTTTCTGGTTGACAGTGGAGCGGACGTAAGTCTTATTCCTTATACCTCTAAACACAAATTTATTAGTGACTATAAATTATATGCTGCAAATAATACTGCAATCGATACTTTTGGTACAGAAATTTTAAATCTTGATCTGGGTTTGCGCCGAGAATTTCAATTCCCTTGTATTGTGGCCAAAATTAGTAAACCTATACTAGGTGCAGATTTTTTAAACAAGTTCAATTTATTAATTGATATAAAGCATAAAAGATTAATTGATGGAACTAACCTTGCAGTTTATGATGACATTGCAGCCATCTCTATTAATGAAAGTGTAAATACAACGAGCAGCTTATGTAAATATTCTGATTTATTTTCTATGTATCCCAATATAACAAAACCAAATTTTCTTGTTTCAAATGTTAAACATAATGTAAAACATCATATTGTAACTAAAGGACGACCTACAAATTGTAAAGCAAGATAATTAGATCCAAAACGGTTGGAAATAGCTAAAAGAGAATTTAAATATATGCTAGACAATAACATCATTAGTCCATCTAGCTCAGAATGGGCAAGTCCCTTAGATATAGTAACAAAGAAAGATGGTTCTTTTCGTCCATGTGATGATTATAGAAGATTGAATGATTTAACCATACCTGATCGATATAACATACCTCGAATCCAGGATTTTCAACATATTTTAACTAATAAAACTACATTTTCTAAAATTGACATTACTAAAGCATATTATCACATTCCTGTAGCAGATGAAGATAAGGCAAAAACTGCCATCATCACACCCTTTGGACTTTATCAATTCAATGTGATGAGTTTTGGTCTCAAAAATGCCCCTGCAACATTTCAAAGGTTTTTAAATGAAGTTCTTTATGGTCTAGACTTTGTGTTTCCATACTTAGATGATGTGTTGATCACCTCTTCTTGCGATGAAGAACATAGTTCACATCTTAAAATAGTTTTACAGCGTTTAGATAAATATGGTCAACGGATTAATATTAGCAAATCAGTTTTGGGAGTACCTGTAATAGATTTTTAGGCTATCAAATATCTGCGGAAGGCTCACAACCTCAACCTCAAAAGATCAAAAGCTATCATAGAATATCCATTGCCAGAGACTATGCACGAATTACGTTCCTTCTTAGGAATGATCAATTTTTATCGTAATTATATAAATAATGCCACAAAAACGCAAGCCCCTCTACATGAACTTTTGAAAGGATCTACAAAAAAAAAAAAAGATCGACGCAAAATACCATGGACCGATGAAACTAGACAAAGTTTTGAAAAATGCAAACAAGATGTTGCTCAAATAGCGTTAATGGCATATCCCAACTCGGATTACCCTCTGGCACTTCTCACAGATGCATCTGATTGGGCTATTGGATCAGTTATTCAACAAAAAGAACCAAATGGATGGAAGCCAATTGCATTTTTCTAAAAAATTAATGAAGCTCAGAAAAATTACAGCGTTTACGACCGCGAACTTTTGGGTATATATTTATCCATTAAACATTTTAAGCATTTACTTGAAGGTTGAGATTTCGATATTTATACTGATCATAAGCCGTTAATATTTGCTTTTAAGCAAAACAATGATAAAAACCTTCCCCAGACAATTAAGACACCTACAATATATCTCACTTTTCTCTATTAACTTATACCATATCAGTGATCGAAACAATGTGGTAGCAGACAGACTGTATAGAATTGAGGACATCAATTCCCCTATTGTCGATTATGACTCGATAGCTGATGCACAAATTAATGATGATGAACTGCAACAATTGAAATTACATTCCAGATCATTACATTTTAAAGAACACCAATTCCCATCAGGAAAGCTCTTGCATTGTGATACCTCTACTTCCATTATCAGACCATTCATACCAAAAAAATTTCGAATGACAATATTTAATACAATTCACAGTATAGCTCATTCTGGAATTCGAACTACTGTAAAGGAAATAACTAAAAGATTCATTTGGCCAGATAAGAAAAAAAGATGTTAAACAGTGGACTCAAACTTGCATCAGCTGTCAGAGAAATAAAATAACTAAACATACAAAATCAAAATATTCACAATTTCAAGCACCAGATGAGAGATTTAGTGGCGTTCATATAGATTTAATTGGACCTTATTCACCTTCTAATGAATACACATACTGCTTGACGTGTATTGATCGGTTTACCTCTTGGATGAAAGTGGTACCGTTATCAAATATCACTGCAGAAAGTATAGCAAAAGCTTTTTATGAGCATTGGATTACCCGATTTGGTGTACCTACTTGTGTTATTACTGACAGAGGCACTCAATTTATTTCAGAGCTATTTCGAAGTTTAGCTACGCTATGTGTGTTAAAGTAAACCATACGCCTTCTTACCAACCTCAGAGTAATGGAAAAGTTGAACGTCTTCACCGTACCTTGAAAACAGCTATTAGATGTCATGACAACGTTCGTTGGATGGACACATTACAAACGGTTCTTATGGGTTTGCGAGCTGCTCTACATGAGGACTGTAAGTATACAATAGCTGAAATGGTTTATGGCAAAAACTATTAAATTACCAGGCGAATTCTTTGAAGAATCCAGATTGCCAATATCTGATGATAATTTCGTAAGCTATCTTCGAAAACAGATGGCCGACTTAAAACCATACCAATCCAAAAACAAATGTAAACAAAAAAATCTTCATTTCAAAAGATTTGTACACATACGTTTCTGCGATGACAGAGTTAAAAAAAAAACCTTTAGAACCTCATATGAAGGACCCTATTTGGTACTGCAAAGATCCTCGAAAAACTTTCTTCTATCAATTAAAAATAAACAAGTTAATATTTCCGTGGATAGATTAAAACCGGCATATGTGTTACAACCTAATGAACTTCTGAATCCTTCATCAAATGATCATACATCTGTGCCGAGTGAGCAAACATTTATACCAAGTCAGCAAGTTGCACAACCAAACACAACAACACGTTGTGGAAGACAAGTAAAACTTCCTTTTCGTTTCAATGACATTATTGACTTTTCTTCAAAATTATAATTCGTCCATGTCCATTTTAAAAATTAACTTGATTTATTGTATGTAAATGTTTATATGTAATTGTATTTGTACTTATTTTGTGCAATTTAAATTTGTATCAATGTGTATTTGTTCGCTATTATTTATATTGATATATTAATTCTTCTACCATTTTTAAAGTAACGTAACTTTGTCACTGGTAGGGGAGTGATGTAGCGACACCTATTGATGGAAAAATGGAGTAAAAATTTAACAACTTCTACTTTCACTGTTAAAAAGGGAATTTTCCCGCTAGAATGAAAACAGAACGTAGTTGGCGTTAGAAATGGAATAAAGATGTTGTAAATGTGAAAATTGATTATCGTTTTTTTTTTTTTTTTTTGCCGTCTGGATTTTAATAACACTACGCAACCTTTACAAAGCCGCCACAAGATCATCTATTGGATCAGAACGATTATCCAATCTTTCTCTTATTTTGATAGAATACAACATCGTTAATAATATTAATTATGATGTTGTAATTAATATATTTGCAGAAATGAAATCAAAAATTGCAATTAAAAAATCTTATTAAATGTCTATTGTAATGTATTTGTTTACTATTTTTCCAAATCTAATTAAAGGGCTTAAATGTAAATTCTTGCCTAGGGATGAGTAGTTACGGCACTACCTCCAACATTTGAGAAAGAGGCCACAGTTTGATGGTTTGGTTGTCGCTCTACGGTCATCTTATGCACACTTTAGGCTAAACAGACCGGGACAATAAAGTGGATTCTGAACCACTACAAACACCAATGGCACCGCCGGGACTCGAACCCGAAACCTGTGGTATCGAGCACCAGAGCGCTAACCACTCGGCCATTCAGGCCCTTACCAGTTTGATAATCTGGGTAGACATCATATTGAATAAGCGTACAGACTCATGTTTTTGTCAGAAGCTCTTTGAAGTACATGAATGAGATATTGAAATTCACTGTTCCTATATAGTGATTAGGGGATTATAGTCCTTGTTGCTTCGTATCCTCATATACTCCTTCGATTCAAGATATTGAAATTCTATATTTACCTATTCAAGAGTAGAGTTGGCATTGCTTTCATTTAATAAATGGCAAGACACGTTCACATAGGGTTTATTCAGTCGACGAATTTCTGGAAAAAAAAAAAAAAAAACATTTGCCAGAGGAATTAGCTTTCTATGTCTATTAAGGTTGATAACTGCAACTCTTTTACTTGACAGAATCGAGGGCGCGAAAACAATGTTGCTGGAGGAGAGGGAACGGCTACCATGTGACCCATAAAATGCATGATTTTCAGTACGAATTCAAATCGCGAGAGCTATATGCAGTACTGTGCAAATTAATTGGGATAAATATAAAAATTTGCAGATATGAGATTTAATTAGCATAAGTTCACTTAAATACATTTCACAGCATTCTAGTAGCAAATATGTCCTCCTCTAGCTTTAATGACATCCTGCAGAAGTTTCGGCATGGATTCTACTAATTTAGAACATGCACTTTTGATATCGCCGTCACGAAATTCTCAATCGTTTTTCTCTTGGTTGAGCAGCCCATCTTACTAAAACGCCTCTTCATAATGCTCCACAAATTTTCGATGGGATTAACATCTGGAGAATTACCAAGACAATCCAAATTGTTAATTTTTTTTTCTTTGATAAATTTTTTGCTAACTTAGAAGTATGGCTTTGAGCAAGATCTTGTTGAAACATATCAATACCGCTAGCGAACGGTTGTGTAAAAGGTACAATTTTATCTTGTAATATTGAAATGTATTTTTGAGGTTGCATCATTCCCTCCCCTGGTACTAAGTTGCTAGGTCCATCAGATGTAAAATAACAATAAAATATTTGCTTTTGTGGGAGATTGTTTGATTAACATGTTGTTCCCTGGTATGTTCTTCAGCGTTTCGTCTTACAAGTGTTGTTCGAAACAATGGTGGAAAAAAAAAAAATTGTTTCGTCACTGAATACAATCACATTCCAGTCTTGTGAAGTCCAGGATTGATATTTCCTGCCCCAAAGCAAACGTTTTCGCTTCATTGCGGGTATTAATAACTGTTTTTTGATTGGTGATCTTACCCATCTCTCTGCTTCAATGAGCCTTCGTCGTACTATCGATGAATCCACCCTTACACCAGCAGCCAGTAATTCTCTCTACAGATCTGTACTTGCCTTGTGAGAATGCAGTTTCTGTTTCGTACAAGAAATTTATCTATTCGAGGTCTTATCTTACATTTGCACCCATATTTATTGTTCCGTTTTGCTGAGAAAAACTATTATGCTGATTTAGGTAACAATTCTAGTCTTTTTTTCTGGGAGTGATATCCATTTTTCATACACATGAGAACAAGACAACTCACACAATCGACAGTTTCTTATGGCAGCTGGCAAACAACTGATGCGAAAATACTCCAAGTGGTCAAATTAGACAAGGACAAGCTCCTTCCGTAACAAAATATAGTTCAAACAGGTTTCAGGCAGGAAATCTCAATAAAAGGACGAATCTTATGAAAAATGAAGCTTGTCCCAATTAATTTGCATAGTACTATAGTTATAAGAGAGGAAGGGCCATAGCCCCAATTAACCAATTTTTGGCGCTGATGAGTCCTACGCTCGATCATGCATGTGTACCATTGCTGTTATGTGGCTATTTTTATTTATTTTATTTTTGCTTAGCAATGTTTGTTCCAGTAAAACCGTCTTTAATTTTGAAAAGTAAGCTGTGAACTTTTAGTAACAATTTCATCATAAAACATTGCAACTACTAGCTGTAGTTTTGAAAAAGGGACAATTCCATCTTAAATCAGAAATTTTCTTACAAAATTTCCTCAGAATCACAAAGTTTGATTAAATTTGATGTAGAGGTATCCTTCATATAAAATAAATATACCAAGTTATTTATATGTATGCAAACGTTTTAAAAATTTACTCAAACATTTACAATGAAGAATTAATGATCACTGTACTAATAATATCATTCCTACTGAGAATACTTCACAACTTTACCTCAATTCAACAAATTAATCTTCTTGATATACAAAAAGCTATTGACAGACTACTGTATGATCATTTAAAGACTAATCGAACTTACTTCATTTTCATCATTTTTAAATATCTCACTAATTAGAAAATAAAAGTCTGCGTAAACAAGACCACTCCACCTAGGGCCAGATTCATGATACTACTCCAGAAGGAAGAATCCTCAACACAATATTCTATAATTTCACATACGACTTTTTTTCAAATGCTTACATCAGTTCTTGCCTCTGCACCTCTCACCCAAGAAATTAATTTTAGATTAAGTAATTTAATGGTGCACTTCTATAAATTCTAATAAATCCAAAGTCCTCATTATAGGAAAGGTCACTCAAAACACAATTGCATTAAATTCCTTCATATTGCTGAACGAATAGGCTGTATCTCCGAAATAGCATACCTTTGATTCATCCCCCCCTCCCCACAGAAGAAAGGCAGTCTACAACTGACCTTGCAGTACAGAAACTATACTGAAAAAAAAAAACACCATTCTATTCCAATATAATATTCTGCATTTGTTACCCTCAAAGTTAAAAAGACAAACTAAACTTGACATTTAACTTATTATACTATATAATATTTAAAATGAAATGTCCTGCATTATATAATCATCAAGTTTTCTACAATCTGCCTCTCCCTCCTGGCCTTTAAAGAGGAAAATTATCTACTGAATTTGAGAAAAAAAATAATTGATAGGTGGCTATTATTGTGGGATCAGTGAAATAAAGTCTCCTTTTAAAAATAAAAAAGTCCATGGCATGTCTTATTAGTTGGCTGGTATTGATATGGTAGATTGTCTTTCAGATTGAGATCTACTAGAAATTCCTCTCATTGTTTTTCTTCTTGAAATTTCTTGTTAGCTATTTTTTATTTAACTTTATCATTTATAACCTTTAAATGTACAGAATCTAGATAATTATATTTTTCATATTCTGTTTTTCTCTTGAATTAAAATTCTAATTTTAACAGAGTTTGAGGTAAATAATATTTGGTTCTGCTTGAAAGGTTAAAGGCAATATTAATTGAACACTTGGATTTGTTAACTATTACTAATGAATTTCAAGAAACAAATGAAAGGTTATTTTGGTAAAAAAAAAAAACCCAATTGGTTGTAGTAAATAAAGGGCAGAATGATTTGTATGGAAGATCACTAGAGAAGGCATTCTTAATTAACATTTTACTGAAGAAGCTATTTCATAATATTTACAGTTTAAAAGTAAACAAAGTATAAAAAGAAAAGGTTTTAAATGTAGATAATAATTCACCTTTCCTTTTTTGGTTTCTAATAAGGGTATTAAGGATAAGTACATAATAACTAGTAAGTAGTAATTATCTCTTTTATCCTCAATATTTTTCCTTTATACAACCAACTTAATATATTGATTGATATATACATTTTACTTATTTATTGTACAGGAAAAAAAAAAAAAAAAAAAAAAAGGTACTCAGTTGATTACTTTTTGTTGTTGTTGTCAGGAAAACTAAACAAATGTACCTAATTATTTAAAATTAAACTTGAGATTATTTGTTTTCAAACATGAAATAATTTATGATAAAATTAAAAGGTCAATTGAATTAAAATATAGAATAATGCTCATTAAAAACTATTTTGAAGGTCAGGTGGGTTAAAGACTTCAATTTAGTTGTTTACGATTTCAGAAACAAGCCCTGCTTTCGAAATTTTAAATCTGTACAAAATCAATATTAGAAATGTCTACATTGTTCAGCTGTAATCACAATTATTGTTGGTAACAGAGCAATATAACCAGTATATCTAATGATTTATAACAAAATTCCAAAGTATAACAATGTATTTTTCTTACACAAATGAAATACATATTATAAACAGTAAATTCAGGTTTGTTTCAAACCACTTAAAACAGAGTAAAAAAGATTTTCAATTAAACTAAACATACATTATCAAAGGCTATAACCAAAATCATTTTGGTAAAGTATTAAAGAACTTCAAGATAACATCTTTCCAATTAAATCTTTAGGAATCATGACATTTATACCTATCCTATTAATATGATTACATTCAATTTTAAAAATATCAAACACACTGCTGGTTATTGATTCACAACAATGTTCGAAGCCTTCAATATAGAAAACATTTAAGAAAACACAAATAATGAATCAATTTAAAACAACTTCATCGCAGAAAGAAAATATTTAACCATTTCTGAAGATGAATATTAAATTAAGAGGTACACTTGAATAAGTAAGCATTAGTCTTATATTTAGGATGAGTGAAATTTTGACAATTACATTTAAAAAAAAAACATTTGTTTTAACAAACTGGCATAATAAATTTATGCCATGCTTTCAATCAAATATGCACGCATATCTGCTGTTATGGCTGGTGTGTGGGCATCTCCTAATTTAAAGATATTTTCAATTACAGATAATTCTGTGCTAGTAGTATCCAATCCACAAAATGCACTCCAGTCATTGACAACCATTCCAGAACCAACTACATCACTTCCACGATTCACGGTACCTGCCACAATGGGAACTTGAAGCAAAGACGATAATTCATGCTGGTCTTCGACTGTGGTATTAGGATGAACAAGTCCACCTTGATTGCTCAATGCACAATAGCTTCCAACCAAAACGTTATTAGCAATAGATTGTCTGAAAATTTCGACTTTTAAAGTATCCTCGAGAATCTCTTCTGTAGTTTTATCTAAATCAGGATGGGTTAGAGCAACATAATCATTGCAGGCTACAACGTTTCCAAGTGCTGAGTGTCGTTCTTCGACTCTCTTAATTTTTACACTTTCTGGCAAGGAATTGCGAATGTGTTGCAATTCTTGATCTGTAGTACTTTGAGGAACTAAAAGTCCATGGCGGTTACCAACACACATTCGACCAATAATACGGCAACCGGCAATGGATGTATGGATGACTGGAATAGTATCAGATAATTCTCCTTCAAAGATGCTGTAAAAATTTTCAGAACCACCAATCCCCACAAGACAATATGAGTTGGTTAGTTTAGAAAAACAGCCAATTTCATTATTATTTTCAAATTGAACACGTAAAGCCATATTGAATGATCATAAAACAAGCAAAATTTAAGATAGGAAAAACACCACGCTTATTTCAAGTAACTGCGCAATTCAGATCATATACAGATTAACTTGAACTCAGTTCACTTCAAGTGCAAATTTGTTGATAAATTTATCATTGATCAGCTTAAACAGAAAACTTCTCAAATACCTTAAAATGTTTCAGCAAATATATGCTACTATAAATATTATTTAATAAAAATTAACTCAACTCAACGTTAAATCTTCATTTTTTTTCCCCAGAAAATTACAATTTTTCAAAGTGCTCACAAAATTTTTGTTGCCAAATATTCATTCATAATTATAATAATACAAAGAGGCGTATAAATTTAAGTTTGTTTTGGTTTTTGTTTCTACCTTGTGAGTTGGAATGAGCGCTGAGATGTGCAAGAGGTTTTGCTATTGAGTTGATAATTTGTATACATATATAAATAGATATATAAATTAAAATTTTTCAGCGATGCAAAGGTGATGTATTTTCAGTTCTAGAGATTTTATTAAAAGAATGAAGATGCAAGCTTACGAACTTCAGCTTATTCCTCCGGATCTTCGGAGAGAGGAAGCTATGATACAGATTGCCGATTCATTAGATTATATGCAAAAAATAACTGATGGTATATTTAAAAAGGTATTGGGTCGTGTATCTGATTATAATAATCGTTTGCAGTCTGTATGTGACCGAGCTGATATTGCTCAAAAGAAAATCGATAAAATTAGAGGCAGCAGCAAAGCCACAAAGGTATAAAACAGTTTTTTAATTATTATTTTCTTTACCTTCAATAATTTTAAATTTAAGTATTATCAAAATACAATTTAATCTAACTATATTTTCTTCCCAGTCCTTTGATAAATTTTTTTTTTTTTTTCTATGTTAAGAAAACAGTTATTTCTATTTCCAGTAGCATTTATGCATAAAGTAATTATTAGTGTTGATTATAACACTCTATTGATTATAATGAAATAATTATGTTTTAATATTTGTGTATTCATAATAAATATTTTGAAACCTTGACTATTTAATGAAAAATATTCGATATTACCATGGGTTAATTTTTTTTTCTTTAATCTGATTCCATATCAAAATGAACATTTTTTTAAATAATTTAAATTAGATGTAAATATTTAAATAAGAAATCATGTTTAATTTAACAAGTATGGCAAAATTTCTTTACTGAAATTAAGTGACCTAATGAGCTTCTGATATTATTTGAACTTTTCATCTTAGCATTTTGTATTTACACAATATTTACACCACATTAATTTTTCTGTATGGTATCTATAATAGAAAAAATTACGCCTCAGATTTAAAACTAAAAGGACTACTGTAGTTTGTTAATAATAAAATACTTCAAAAAAATATTTTCCTTCTGTGTGCAGTTCCTGAAGCATTGCTTATTGAGCAAAAATCAAATTTTAGGCAACCCTGAAGTTTGGGCTATTTTATTAGGTCGGAAAATTAACGAAAAATAACTACAGCTCAAACCTCTGACTGAAAAGCAACCCTATAACAGCAGTTTCATGAATTTTGTTACAGAATTTTAAAGGATATTGAAGTATTAATTTCATGTAACTGAAAATGTTGAAATTCTGAAATAGTTATTTTAAAAATTCTTAAAACACTGAAAGTGATATATTCTAACAAGAAAATAAGGAATATAACAATCTCAATCCATAATTTTAGAATTTAAGTAAAACTGAAAAAGCAGTGTTTTTATGTAAGAGAAAATCTTGAACTGTATATAAAAATAACAAATTTAAAGAATTCATATACTATATGTGTACATGTTTTTCATGGTTAGAAAGTAATGAAATTGTAGCCCATAAAGAAGATTAATGGAGCAGGTAAACCTTCTTGATGTCCCTAAAAAAGGCTTTAAATAATTTTCTAGAAACGCTCATTACATATGACGCCAACAACAAGATAATAATCAAGATGCTTGCTACTTTAGTCATTCTGTTTAGGTGAAATTCCTGTTTTATACGAGACCAAATACCTTTAATTGTGCTAGTCTGTGCCCAGTATTGGATAAAAAATTTAGAATGGTTTACAGTTTATTGAATAAAATTTTTATCTCCCAGATAATCATAAGAACTCCAGCAATCAAATTTTTGGCGTGCCGTGATCCATTCTTTAATCGTGTACAGAGCCACCTTCATGCAATCATATACTCGCAAAAAAAACAAACATCTTTTCAATTTCCTTTTGATCTCTTTAAACAAACTTTTCAGTCAGTCACTGTGTTCAGCTTACATTAAAGTTCATCTACATTATCCACTAGAATGTTTATGAATCCAGTTATACATTTTCCTAGAATATTGCATAAACTCGTATGTGAATAAGAGAACCATGAATTAATTGGAATGGATCTTTTTACACTGTATGTTTTTTCATCTACTTCTATCTTGCATTAATATATAACTATCTGACTTATCTTTTATACTGAATAGACTTGTTTATCTTCCAAAAGTTGGCCAGACAAAATTCTTAGCTATCATACCTTCAAACATATACCATTCAATCGCATGAGTTTCCAAATATCTAAAGAAATCCCTATTGAACTTGGCCTAGAAGCATAACTAACAGTGGACTCCTTATCTCCAAAATAAAAATGTTCCCATATATCCAAACAAAGGATTTTGGCAAACACACAAGAAAAATTTATTTGTAGTGAATTGAAACAAAGACTTCCTATTGTTGAGATCTCCATTCACTATAATACAAAGTTCTCACTGGTTGGGATCTCGTAAAATATTCAACAGCATAATCATCTAATGTTTTAATGAACAGCAGATCTTTCCATGAAAAAGGGGAATTAAAAATTTGGTGGAACCGATTCTGATACAGGCAAAATAAAGATTACTACATTTGGCAGCGAAGAAAAATCACCAAATTCTAGGGTCCCCTAAAACACAATTTGACCCTTTATTTTATTTGTCATTTATTTTAAGCAGTAACATAATTTGCCCTGCTACTCTCCCAATTTATGATTGATTAATGTTACAAGCTTTGCAGTTATACTAATTTTGTGTTTCTCAACTCTTAATGTTGAAACTTGAACTAACATGTAAATATTAATAAACTAAATTAGTTCAAACAGTAACTTTAATGTTAATGGAAAAAGAATTGCCAACTTTTACCCTGGCAGAAAAGTCATAGTAAGCTGTAATGTGAAGGATTGACAGTCATTTCTTGCTTTAAGTTTTTTTTACCTTATGAATATTATTTGGTTTCTCCATTTGCAATACTAATTTAAATTATTAATTCAGAGATCATATGTGTTTACTTAAGAAAAACCTGATTTTATTTTTGCTATTGTAAAAAAAAAAAAAAAATTTTCTTTACAAGATTGTTTTCTATTGGCCTGCTTAATTTCTTTTTCTAATGTTTCAACTTCATCCTATAACATTCTCAAACATCTTTTTTTTCATCATAGTCTATTAATTTATGTTATTTAACCATTTTTAATCAAATATCTCAGTAAAAAATATCAAAATACTCTTAAAGAAAAATTATATTTACCCTGCTGAGAAATATCAAAGCAAAAACAATATAAACCTCTGAACTTTTTCATATCCTCATCCTCCCAAATATGTTATTTACTCAGAAAAAGATATCTTTAGTAGTATTGAATGGTACAATAAAGTCACTATCATATAAGATTTTAGTGAAATGTTCAATGATTTCTAGTCAATTAATTTTCTAAAATAGTTCAATTGATTAATTAATAGTTCAATTATTTAAGTGTCTCTCATTTTTCTGAAGTTAATAAAGTTGAAAATAAATGATGGAAATAAATTAACTGGAAATTCATCAGGATTAAATTTTTACAGAAATAGTATGAATTTCAACTGTTAAACCAATAATTCTTGAATTCATCAGCAGATTAGGTTCTTCATAAATATGAAGAAAAAAAAGAAAACACAGATTTTGTCAATGCAATAAAATCAGTTTTAATATTATCTTAGATTATTCGATTTGCGTGATAATTGATAGTTACTTTATTGTGTTATTACTTTTCAGAAAGAAAAAGTAGGAATTATGCAATGAGATTTATTCTTTTAAAATTTGGCCTAAAGTGTAGTTTTTTTAAATTTATTTAAATGAAAAGCAACAAGAATTCAAACTCCAATTGTGTTTATTTCAGCTGGGTGCTTGTGTCATTACCATGATTTTGAAATGATTATATTAAGATGAAAGATGAGTTTAACAGACTAATGTTATACACAAGTTAGTCTGTTAAACTCATTATGTCAATTGTTAAACAATAAGAACTCTCTTTATTAGACAGCTCTAAATATTCAACCATTTCGAAATGTGATGGAATTTTCGTCATGTGGAAATGAAAGTGAAGTTTTTTGAAAAGCGATAAATTTTTGTAGTTAGAGCTGATTTATTTATTCTTGAAGTGGACAAATCTAAAAGATCCTATTTTAATGTACTAATTTTTATTTTATTTGAAATTATTAATCTTTCTCTTTTAAATGTTTAATTTTTGTTATACTAGTTTAAGTAACAGTTCTTCTTATATGCATGCTTACATATTTTTCAATACAGGTATTTTCCAGTTGCAAATATCCTGGTGAAGAAAATTTAGATGACTATAAAACTTTATTTATTACTGATCATGGTCTCCTTGGAAAACAGTCATCATCATATCATGTGAAGTCTAAGCATGCAACTCCCGATGAAAGGATTCTCAAACAAAAACTTCAATTTTATAATGTAAGAGTACCAGAGCGTCATAAAGAAAGAAATCAAATGTTAGAAGAAGGCTTAGGCAGTTTGCCTAAAAAGTTGGATTCTCTTAGTACTTTATTACTTTTTAACACACCAGAAAATCCGTAAGTGGATTCTTTTTCACTCTCTCATTAAATTAGTATTCAGTCACTTTTTAAATAAAAATATGATTATATCATACAAGCTTAATAACTTTTTAATAATATTGAATTTATTTCTGAATATACAGATACATATTATTTCCACTACACTAAAATGTGAAATAAATAGAGGTTTAGATGATTCAATAAAACCAAATAGTAAATGCAAAGAAAATTTAGTTTTAAATGCATTTCTTTGCTATTCATTTGTCTAATGATTTAGAGATTAATTTATTCTTTTAGGTACAAAAATATGTAATTTTAGATCCATTAGGAGCTGTAACTAAAACCAGAAAGAGCTTAGAAGAAGAGACATCTGAAGAAATTGGAGCAGCTCCCATATCAATCACACAAAGAGAAACCATGGAGGCTATTGAAAAAACAAGTTATTTTTATAACCCTGGTCTGGGTGAAGTTCCAGAAATGGATGTGCCTTTAGCTCTACCTGATTTACCAGGTAAAATAAATATTATATAAGATATAGTTGCACAGCAAATCATGTTTTATTCGATAAAAGTTCGCAAAAGAAATACTTGTATTCATTTGGAATAAATATTTTTTTAACTTCACATTTCTTATGAATGTTTTTTTTTATGATAAACCATTGCATCATCCCAATCAATAATTTATTAAAGATTTTTCTATCAGAATAATTTTCAGATTATGAGAACTTTTCTGTGATAATTATTTTAACATAGTTAATTTTTCTGATTGTAAAATGTTGTGTATTTTTCAAAATTGTAAATATATATATATATATATATCTATATAAATTTTTTCTAAATTCATATACCAATTTTATTTTTGAATTTTTTTATCATAATTTTTTTTTTTTTTTTTTTGTAACTACATTATTTTATAATAATTAATTTTATTCTCAACTATGCTATTAAAATAAATATTTTAATGTATGTATATATTCTGCATATGTGGAATCTTAATGTATCAATTCTCAAATTGTGATTTAATAATATATACATATATATTAGAGGCAGAATTTTTCTATTAATGATTGAATTTGGTTCTGTTAATAATAAAATTAATTAGTTATTTATGATTAAATTGATGAAAATAAATAATTGATATTTAAATTTAAATGTTCAAATTTAATCATTTACACTGCTATTGAAATGACATGACACTTTTACATGAGCTGTTAGTATATCAATTTTATTCCACACCAGGTGTTGCTGATGATTTATTGTATAGTGCAGGCGCAGAACCTTCAATTGCACCTTCATCTGTACCTGTAATTACTAATACTGTACTACCTGAATTACCAACTGTGGCACTTGAGGAACCACAAGAAATTCCATCATTTGAAGTATCTTCATCTTCTGCTGCACCAATTTCTTCAAACATGCAACTGTCTCATGTTGCAGCTCCACCTCCTCCGCCCCCTCCCCCACCACCACCTCCACCACCTGCACCAATGCCTGTATCATCAGAGGTTTCAAAACCTACTGTAGATGATGATTCTTCCAAAGAAACAAAGGCCAAAATTCCAGAAACAGCACCTCCACCTGAAGATGCCCGTGCTAATTTATTGGAGTCTATTCGACGAGCTGGAGGTAGTGGAAAAGCTAAGCTTAAAAGTGTTCAAGATAGGAAAATAGAGGCAAAAAAGAAAAAAAGAGGTAGATTTTTTAAAGATGAGTTTTTAATATCTATACGGTAAAATATTATAACTTTTTTATGTAATATTTTAATAATGCTAATATTTTGGAAGTCATTGCTATTCAAATTTAATTAAAAATGAAGATATGAAACCTTTTTAAACTAATTATTTTATGATGCAATTTCAAATAATTTTCTTTTCTCGTATTAGATTGATATGTTTGTATACTTTGTTGCCATAATATCATAGAAATATAAAATTCTTGATTAAGTAAATTAAAAACTTGTAAAAATAAAATATACTATTTTAATTGTTGCAGATGTGACTATCTGTTAATATACTGTAAAATATAATTTAGTTTATATTGTTTATGGTGGGATTTTTAGGAAGAAAAACTGTTGCTAGTGGAGGTGGGGATCTAATGAGTGATTTGTTCAATAAACTACAAATGAGAAGAAAAGGAATTTCAGGTAATGAAGTATTTGTATGATTAGTTTTGTATGAAGTCTTTTGTTACTGATTTAGGATTTTAAAAACATATTCTAATTTGTAATACATGGGGATCTAATACATTTTACCTCTATGCAGGTCAAAAATTTGCATTTTTTATGAATTTTTAATAAGTATGATTCCATAAATGTATGTATGCAGGCTATTGAAATGAAACAGTATAATTCAAAAAAGTATTCAAATGCATATATATGCATAGGAATGTATATATTATTTTTTTCACCTGTTAGACTATGTTGTAAAGATATGTTTAAAATTATAAAAACAATTCGTGCAATCAAATAAACAACAATTACATTAAAACTGAAACTTTTCTATTTTTTGACATACACAATTGTATTTTAAAATTGCAATTAGTGGGATCAATAAATTTTTCCCACGTGTGTGTTTATATATAAATTGAAACCTCTTTTTTTATGAGGGATGTTGTTTTATATTAGTTTCAATATCAAATTTTTGTAAGTGATTTTTATTCTCTTTTATGCGATCAATCCAAAGTCTAAATTAGAAAAAAAATTTATAATTCAAAATAATAATAATATTTTTTAGGATTTCAGGATTTAATTTTTTAAATGGTCTTTTGTAAAATATTCTTACCATTTATTTTAGAAAATAGTACTTAATTTTGTAATTTATTACAATTAAGAAAATTATAAATTCCACAAATTAAATAAATGCCTCCATAAAAACAAATTGAGTCTATGATCAATAGTGCTCTTTTGTACTCAAATTTTAAAGACTTAATATTTATTGCAAAAAAAAAAAAAAAAAAAAAAAAAAGACAGTTTATACTCACATCTTCTTAAGTAGCATTCAGCATCACCAGTTATTTTTGAAAATGAGGTTAAACTTTGCTCTGTTTTTACTCCCAAAGTATTACTGGTTTTCCAGAAGTTGAAAATCATGAAGCACACCTTTTGGATTATTTAGACTGAATGCAAGAGTTCTTCAATTGGGGCTCTTTTACATGTTACAAGACAAAAATTTCAATATCTTAATTTGTTGGATACTTGGACATGCTAAAATAAGAAGCCATGAAAAATGGCAGTTTCATTGATTTCTTTTTTATCATATGTACAATCAAATGTTTTGAAATTTATCCTCTCTTCAGCTTGGAAAATTGAGTGGAGTGAACGAGTAAGTAATAAACTTTTCACCGCTCTGTCATCCGTCAAAGGTTTTAAACAAGTTAAATCGTTGGCTAGCATCAAGCTGACACAACTACGTATAGATCATACTTATTGTACACATTTGCTTCTACTTTGCTCAGAACCTCCTTCAACTTGTTTTGCATATGATAGTGTTTTCTCCATTAAACATATACTGGTAAAATACCCAAGTTTCTACAGAATCCGACTCAATCTTTTGGTGATGAACATCTTGCCTTGTCTGACTTACTGGGAGACTCTCCATGCTAATCTTTTTTGTGTCGTATATTGGTTTGATGCCTTATATTTAAAATTTGTTTTGGGTTTAAATCCATTTCATCTTATTTTATTCAGTATTTTTTACATGCTTATTAATTGAAAATGTTTAACATATAATTATTCTTTTAGTCATTCCATTCTGCAATGTTACCATTTATTTGGTGCAGCTTGACCAAAATTGGCTCTTGTTCCATAAAACACAATCTGCCTACCTACATCCTTTCAAGTAGTTTCCTCTGTCAGATCCTGTTTATCCTATAATTATCTTTTATTTATTAAAGGTGGAAAAAAACTATAAAATATATTTGTTACACACATTGATAAAGCTTTAAATAACTATGCTTTTATTTGTAAGCTATACTATCTGAGATAGTGCTATGTATGCCAAACCGTTTGCAACAAGTCTAGTTAATAAAATGATCATTGTTTAAAAAAATTTTCAAAATTGGTAACAATTGCATCAAATTTTTTTATAAAACCATTTATCCAAAATTTCACAATACTGCAATAATAGTTTAATTGTTTTATCACCTATGGAATGTCCATCTATGTGGATAAACCAGGTGGAGAATTTTCATCCTTCTTAAAATCTTTAATAGTATAGATTCAAACACTTGAACTATCAGTAATATCAAAATGGTTTTATATTGTTGAACTGTTATTTTAATGTAACTCTTATAATAGTATTTTCTTCATAGATTCTTTGGGTTTTAAGAATGCTTTCATCCGCACATCTCTTAACAATCTACAAGATATAATTTAAACTTGATTTATCGGGTTATCATTGCAAAGTCTCATTCAACTACGGACAAATCTTTGTAAATCTGTGCATTTTTATTAATTAGATTTGCAACTTTAGAGTGTACAATGAAACCCAAGGAATTCCATAAGTAATAAAAATATTCATTTAAAAAAATCGATGTCCAATTCACAAAGGTGTAGATAACCTATTTTTAACTGTTCAAATTTTCATGAAATTTTTCACATTTATTTCATTTATCTAAGCTGCCTCTAAAATTAATATAAATCTTAGAGGAGATTTTCTTAATATCAGTATTAATTTATATAGTCAAAAATTTGATTGGTTGCTAACAGAAAGAATTTCAGCTCAAAGTCAAGAGACTTATATTTTGGAATTCCAATATCAGTATCAAAAGCTCTTATAGTTATCATCTTTATTAGGGTATAAAATGACCCACTAACAAATAATAAATTACTACACTAATTTCTAGTAGTACTAAAAATTAGTAGATAATATAGTAGTGTTACCTATTTACTATGTTAATGACCATATCATTTTACTAATTTCATGTTATGGAGTTTCCGTAATAAACAGATTGCTATTTTTTTATTACCATCCTGATATTTCTACATCAGAAAATAATTAGTCACATCTTACTGATGCACTTCATATGTCAAGCATCATGCTTCACAGGATTTTAATTTTCTATAAAAACTAGTCGCACTGCAAAAATTGTCACTTATCAATTCTATTCCTTAAATAAGTTCTTCCATATTATTGAAATGTTTCACATTTGTTTTGACTAAAATCCATCTGATTAGGTTTCTTATCAGTCCTTTTTGTAAATTCATTTTCTTTGGCTTTTGTGTATGTATATGAAAATAATAGACCATGTAGCTAAATTTTTCACTGAAAAAAAAAAAAAAGAAATTTTAGTCTCTTTTTCTGTGCATGTGTGCCATTTTTATATATATAATATATATATATATATATATATTTTTCTTATGCATCAACCTTTAGTCTATATGGAATATTTAGTGCTATCTATAAAGATCTCGCTACAGTTTCATTTTTTGTGTATTTCAATATCTATATAAAGCAAAAGATTTGCCTATATTTTCTAAAACATGAAAACTATTAGAGATAAAAATTTTGCTTTGAATTTATTATTTTCTAATTCTTTCAAATATATTATATCAAAAATTAAGAAAAAAATTTGTTTAATTATTATTAAATTAAAATTTTATTTAAAAGTACTTTTAAGATGAGTCACTAGGAGGCACCAGGCATTTAAAAATGTTAGTGTTATCTAGTGATATCATTATTATAAAAAAAATAAAGTAAAAGTTTGTATTGTTGTGATTAACAGTTTTTTATTTACTTTAAAACAACAACTATTATATATTTTTAAATAACAAAAATAAAGATGAAATGTCAGAAAAAAAAATTGTGTTTCAAATCTCGATCCTTTAATTCTACACAATTTTTTTTCTGATAAAATTTATTGAATTTAAGCATGTTTCATTTTCTGTAGCAGGCAAATGTAAGCTGTATTTATTAGTATAAATGTAAAGGTCTCACTTTTGCATTATATAGTCTGAGATGCATACAGGCTATTGTACTATTAGTGATAATTTGTATGCTACTGTTAATGATAAAACTCTTTTTGCATTTATTAATTAGAAAATATCCTTATAATATGATTTCAGGAGCTAATCGTACTGGTAGTGTCTCTGATGGAAATGTGGTACCCGCACCACCACAACCTGCTTCAATAAATCCCAGTTCTACATTACAAAAAATATCAGCAATGATACCTCCTCCACCTTTGGCAAAACCATCTGATCATTCTGAAGATGATGATGAAGATTGGGAATAAATTTTACCTTTTTTCATTAGAATAAATAGAATTTTATAATTATGTTATATTAAGTTTTATGTATGGTTTCATTTACTATGCAGAAGAATATCTATTTTCTTCAATCTGAGAAATTTTATATCATCTCTAAAATTCAAACTAAGATTATTTCAAATGTTATTTCTGCAAGATGTATCTTTTGAACTGAAAATTCTGCATTCCTGATGTATCATATGATTGATTGTGATATTTTGTAAAGATGTACAAATCTATTTTAGATACCTTTAAGTGCTTAATAAAATGTACTATATCTGCTGTTCATTCCATTGTAATTTCATTTCTAGTTATTATAGGATATAAATATTCGTGAGTTAAAAGAATAAATAGTTGATGTTCTTATAAATTAATTTTTAATGAAATTAATATATTTATTTAAATTTTTAAGGCAGAATTCAGTTCTTCCTTTTAGGAATTGTATATAAGTAGAAAATTTTAAGTCTTTATATAAAAATGTAAATTTAAGTAAAGTTTATGCATTTGAAATGGAATCAATTTTCAGATTATGAACATTCATCATGTAGAAAAATCAATCATTCCAGCCATTTTAATGTTAAACTTTATTGAATTTCACATTTCTTAATAATCTACATTTTCATATTATGGTTGGACAATATTGGAGTAAAGGTAAAATTTAAATTCCTATTTTAGTGATACATTTAGTGTGATAAAAATTTTTTTAATAAATTATACAACTTATTATTCGATAACTAGCTTTTTATTATTAATTTTACAAATAATTTCAATTGGTGAAAAGGACAATAGTTTTTTTTTTTTTTAAATCTTTTCTTCTACAGACATGTTTCATATTCAGTCCATATAAAATCACTTAGCTCTATGTCACTTGCATTTGCAATTTTTTCAGCCATATTTACAATTACTTCTTGATCTAAATCTGGAGATTGACACATTAACCAAGCACCTTCTGTAAAAATAAATAATTTCTATTGATATTTTTATGAAATATATTAAAAAATTATTTATAAGATCATTTTAATTTAATATTTTAAATATATATTTTAACTCTAATCATGTTTTTTATCCTTGTTATTGAATTGCAAATTTTTGAATAATCTATGTTATCCATTTTCCTATTTATTTAAAACATTTACTTATAGAAACTTAGATCATCATAATGTAAAAATAATTAATTTAAATTAGATTAAAGTGTATATTTCATGTAATTAAAATATTTTAATGATAGAACTTTAAAACAGATCCATTTCTTTCTTTTTAAAAATTATGTAACAAAAATGCATAAGCTGTGAATTGAATATGAAATGATCCAGCATTTTGTCCATTCTTTAATTAATTCAACTGATGTTTGGAATTAGAAGTGTGAATTCTACCTTATCGATTCTGAATACTGAAATTCATTTGATATCGAAAATTGAAGTTAAGAAGTGAAGTAATCAAAAAAGTATATTAAGACACATAATTTCTTAAGAGTTTTTCGTGAAAAACTATTTTAGAATATTTCTTATGTAATTAATATCGTAAAAGTATAAATAAAATGCAATTTTTTACTTTGAATTGTTGAGGATCCTAAATCTGCACAAGACCAGAATGCCAAGCATTTGTTATCCTCGTCAAAGTCTGATATCATTATATTTTTTGGAAATAAAGGACCTAAAGACAGAAAACAAAACAAAAATCCTTATATTTTTAATTTGATTGCATTGTGCTCAGATTTTTTTAATTACATTTGATCATTTTATAATTAACATAAAAGTATTCGTGGTACAAAGCTGTATTGCTCAGTGATGTTCGGGCACATATTTGTAACTTTCGATGAGAAATTTAAACTATCTAGTCAAAATACGTTTGCAATAATATATCTCAAAAGTACTTTTGCTGTAGCGGAGTCCCAGACAAAAGGCGTGCAAATTCGCCAGATATGGCGCATCACATTACGATTAGAGGTGATTTGACGGCTTTTTACTCTTAGTTTGAAGTACAACTTCATTAATAAAACACAACCAGATTTCAAATTAAACTTACAGGAAATACGATTAAAAATTTGTCATTAACTATTTTTCTATATATATATATATATATTCATTTGAGGCAATGTTCAAACTGTTTTGACAAGATAAGTGGATGATAATATCCATCAAGTCAAACAATATTTAGTATGGGACCCAGGATAGCATTCCATTCTGAGTGTAAGCGTAAATGTGTTCTTACTGAACTTGCAGTAGTGAATAAAAAAGGGAACTATCGAAATCTTCTCTGGCTAGATAAGAAAGCAGATGCTCAAAATGCTGCTTAAGATAGTTGTTGCTCAATTCCCACCAATGACTGGCACTCCCTCACCAAAATTTCTACTGACATGCTTATCTTTTCCGCTGTAAAATAATTTCTGTTAACTAGGTTTTCTACGAGATCTGTTGGTATCTTGTACAATGATTTTATTTACCACGCCAATAATTTGAAGCAAGTAGGAAAGGCTGCTTTTAAAAAAATTGCAACGCTTGCTTTCGTTTATCTTCTACTAAACCTTGATGAATCAAACAGCTGCAACTATCAATGATGTTTTTTTTTTCATTAGGAATTTTCATGCAGTAAATACTTGGCAGTAATGTTTTGGAGGTATGCTTCTTTTCGGATATAAAGAAATAACGTCAAAAGTGACAGTTTGTATTTTTTAAAAATGTTTTGAAGAGATGTTTTAAAAATGTTGTATGTTTTTAAAAATGTTTTGACTCAGAGTGGATTTTTGATCCTAGGTTCCATAGTAAATATTGTTCATCTTAACGTGTGCCATCACTTATTTTGTGAAAACAGCTTACAAACACGTACATATATACAGGGTATCTCAAAAATGTACTATCGGGTAGATAACGGGCAGATTTTGCGATGAATGTATGGAAATGGCACCTTATGTGAGTGCTAGCACATAAGGAAGATATAACAATAGGGTAAGTGAGAAAGACAAAGTCAAAGAAACAAAAATTTTAACGATTACAATGTGCGCACAAAAAGTACTACCACCATCAGAAATACAAAATTCACAGTGGCAGTGCCTGGATTGCGAATATTGGCAAAATTTTAGGTCAATCATGCACATTTCCAGCAGCAATCTGGTCTTCATCAGTCTCAAAATAATGTTCATTGCTCTCACAGAATAAGAAATCCATGCTTGTCCAATACTATTATTGGTGACTTGATGGAGTGCCTTGGTCGCGCGCAACGACCACACCTCCACTTGGCGAATGGTGAATGGTGGCTTGTCAAATCTGATGACCGTGGTGATGAGACCGAGGAACAGGACTGGCATGCCACGTACATTTTTAGGCCAAACATTTTTCTACAAGATATCTTGTCAGTACTTTGTTTTGATGTTTCTAAAGCAGTACGTGCATGTATGTGGTACCAGCATGATGGACCCCCAGTTCACTTCAGCAGGAACGTTAGAAATTAAATCGATGCTACTGGCAGCCCATATTGGAATTTATGGATGGACCTATTCCTTGCCCACCATGAACGTTAGATTTGACATACGTGAATTTCTTCTGGGAGTACATTAAGAGCATGATCTACAAAAGTTTCATTGAGTCTGATGACGATCTAGTGGTTAAACAGCCAATTTCATCTGGATGTTTACATGGGCGTATTTGACATTTTTGCTAAAGTACTGCATTCCATACACCACCGCTGTAAATCTTGAATTGATGTTGGTAGTTACTCTCTTAAGCACTTATTTTAAAAAGTTTAATCATTAAAATATTTCTTTCTTTCGAATGTATCTGTACTTTTCATTCAATATTATTATTTTCTATACCGTTATTATATCTATATTTACTATTATTTCGCACCATCTCCGCCCAAACATTCCGTTACAAAAATCGACTTATTTCCAACCGTTTATCAGACTTTTTATATTTTTCGTTAGATAATTTTGAGAACCCATTATTTATATAATGGTGTATAATTAATATGCATGGTTTTTAAGTTATGAAAACGCTCGCACACGAAGGATATACAGTGGGTAAAATATTGCAATTGCCTTAATTTATTCATATTGACAAATAAATAAATGTTATGCAATTTTAGCTGTCGTAATTAAATAGAAGACATCTTAGATATATAAAAATAGTAAAAATTTTATTTTAATTTGCATTTTCTACGAT
>BPLR01000152.1:0-25768 GCA_021605095.1 Caerostris extrusa
TTACGTATTGCTGAATAATCATAAACAATTATTTTGACTCAGAAAATGAGAAAATTAATATTTTTATATTAAAGAAACGTTAATTATTTTTTTATTCATTATGTAATTTAGTATTTTATTGGTGAAAAATTACACTTTTAGCAGATTGTTTAAAATTAAATTTTTTAAAAAATATTTATTGTCTGAAATATAGTCCGCAGGAAAAAGAAGATATACACCGCCCCCGGGTGGGCTTGAACCACCAACCATCGGTTAACAGCCGAACGCGCTAGCCGATTGCGCCACGGAGGCTTCGAGCAAATTGCATATTTAGGTTATCATAATATTTATTGTTTTAGTTAATTACCTATTGTTGTTACTTAGATTTATTTATTTTTTATTTTGACGGGATTTTAACTTTTTTGTATTAAATTTTTTGAGTCTTATAAAATCTAGTTTTGTCATTTAAATTTGTTAATTTTTAAGAAACATGATATACATCAATCCTCTAACCGAATGCCCGTAACTAAATACTTTAAAGTTTTCTCATTCTATCGATTTCGTTATTGATTTTGTTACAGGTAGTTATCAGTACAATTTGTAACTTGTTTCAGAGACCTTGAATAAGAAAAGAAAAATCATTGTCTTTAAAATACCGATCGATCACGAGTTAAAAATATAGCATTTTGCATACAAAAATACATATTAGTTGCATCTATGATTTTTAAAAGAATTAATGGATCAACTGAATAACAAATTCGTTCAATATAAAAATTACAAAAATTCCCATTGGCAAGTCTAATATAACACTTGACTGATGATAGATTTGATGAGCAATATATAGTCTTTTATAATACGTTTGTATTTTCCATAGCATAATGAGCAATATAGTACTTATAATGATGTTTTTAATGCATATATGCGACATATTGCTTTCTGCTCATTAGATAATGTGACTGAGGAGGAAAAACTTGTATTATATCGTTTTTAATGCAATCTATTGAATTTATATATATATATTGAAAGTTGTCCATAGTCATTTTGATGGTGAAAGAAATCCATGGGCCCAAAAAGATTAAGAACAGTCTATACCTGTCTTATGAACAATCTACACCTCTTATGTATGTATATATATATATATATATATATAATATATATATATATATATATATATATAATATATATATATGTGTATAATATAGTGCGTGTGTGTGTGTGATGAGGTGTGTAGAAGGGTGTATTATATTGAAAATATAATGTACTCTCCCATCAAAGTGTGAACTACCAAATGTCTAGTCAAATGTAATATAGTAAAGGCAGTGAATCTCATAACTTATAGAATGAAATCATTTATTACAAGTATTTGAATAACTATCTATAACGTATCCCTAACCATAATCTCTTGACGAATCTTGCCCACTTTTTATCACTAAAGTTTTTCGCGTAGCACTTTGGCTTTAGTAATATATGTTAGGTATTGACTTTACATTGAAACCTTATAAACAAATACTTGCCTAAAAATATAAAATATAGTATAATCAAGTATAAAAATATAGTCAATCACGTTTATGCCAAGTTTAGTTTAGTTTGTGTATCATGTTCAATTAATAAAACTATATCTGAATACTATAATAAATGAATGACCATGATAAAAGTAAAATAGCAAATGGTAAAAGAAATTTACTAAGATTCAAAGAACTTATAGTTTGGAGAATGAATTTTCGTGATTGCTCTATGCATTCATATTCTGTTTTAACGTCTGGTTTTTAATGTCAATGTTTTAATTTAAGGTTTTAATGTCAACAAGATTGAACTAGAATAAATCTTTATAGGTGAATCAATAGGCAAGAAATACTGTTTTACTTTGTTGCTAATTTTTTTTTTTTTTTTTTTAAATGTTTCTCATTTTTGTGTATAGTAAAAACCAGCACCTTTGATATCACAGGCTTCAGGTTCGAATCCTTGTCGTGGCATGGGTTTGTTAGTAGTTCGGAATCCACGTTAAACTGTAGGTCCCGGTTTAATTAGCCCAAAGTGTGCCCAAAATGACAGTAGAGCGGCAAACCAAACTAGCACATATAACTCGACGCTGCCCGGCTTCAGAAAATAAAACTTATTAATTCTTTTATATCAAAGAGATAAGCTTCTTTTTTCACTGCTAGCATGGATTTCAGGGAAAATATATGTTAATGTAAATAATAAATTAGTAGTTATTTATTTTATATATATATATATATATATAATTATATATATATAATATATATATAATTATTAATAAAATTAAATAAACAAAAAGTATTGCATCTTGAATAAAAACATTTTCTAATATATATATATTAGAAAATGTTTGGATTCGTGATGCAATACTTTTTGTTTATTTAATTTTATTAACATCATTTTTTAAGTAGCAAAATACAAGTTATATTTATTTATCAATTAGAACCTGATAGCAAATAACATTCCTTGTTTTCCCATCGTTTGCAGCCACGTATACATTTTTTCTTACACTCCCAACTACAGACATTGCCACATATAACTAACCGTAGTCAAAACAGTCTCATCTCAAATCAACCCCAGCAATTTTAAGTGACTGGACTTGTGCTTTGTATATAGACACAGCAAAAGCAAATCGCATCGAGAATGTAGTCTTTGAATTCGAACAGCGTATTGAGTGATATCAAGGGTTTCCTGGAAATGAAGATATCTTTTCTTTAGCACAGCCAGTTAAAAACTGTTGCTTCCATAACATTCTGTCTGAAGAACTTGGATGCAAAGTCTTGTATCTCAAATGACATTTTATCATCTTATTTAATTTTTCTCTATCTGCTCATTATATTGTTTGCATTTTAGAGTTTTCTTGTACATTCTTGTAAATGGGGATAGAAGACTATATGCCCAGTGTTGCTCTTCCCATGCTATCTCTATTGATTTAAGCACAGCCAGTTTTTCCCAACCTCACGCTGAGATAGCCACCCCTTTCCCTCATAGACTGAATTCTATATTATCAAATTTCGAACTTCCATTGTAGAATTCCTAGAATAGAACTACAGTAATCTGAAGGAATTCATAATAATGCAATGTTGGCGAATTTTTCTGGGGTAGTCTAACACAAACGGACATTTTCACTTGTAAAATGTCAATGCGAAATTTTTCTTATTTATTAAATAAAATTTTAGATGTCTGCACTTCAGCGGTTAATATGTTTTAATTTATTTATTTATTTATTTTACATCAACTTGCTTATGAACAGTACAATAGTGTAAAAAATAATGTAGCCTATAAGAAAATTCGCCAACTACGAAAAGTCAAACTAGAATTAACCTAATTGGGTAATTTCTTCACAAATAGTAAGCCATTTTTCGACATCTTTTTTTTTCAGTTGATCTAGAATTGGTATTAGAACTATCGCTGACAATTTTAGTGAAATTTGTATGGAAACTGTGTCCATTTTTAAGCAGACACGCACGCACACTAATTTTGAGAAATTTATATAGAATAACGTATCATCATCATCAATAGCACGACAGCTCAGAGTGGGCCAAAGCCTTCCTTTAAAGATATTTCCATGCATTCTTCTGTGTGACAATGGTCCTTCCAATTCTTAACCTTTAGTGCAGAAAAAATATATTAAATGTGATCAAAAGTTACAAAGATAGTAATAAATATGAAAAAAAAAAAAAGGAAAACAAAAATCGATAGTAAAAATCTATTACCATAAACACATAAAAATCAAACCAAAATTTTTTTATTTTTAAGCTATGCTTAACTTAATTTTGAATTACTCATGATATAATGAAAAAATAAATAAACTTTTTTAAAAAAACTGAATGCAAGCTTACAAAGCAAAGATAAATAAGAGAAATGACGAGAAAGACATGGGGCTTTTATACCCAAAATAAAAGTTAAGTCTGGGACTTTTTGTCCGTCTCAAATATTCCCGCCATCCCAATCCAGAATACAAACACCAGAATCAAGAAGGCTTGTTATTAAAAGCCAATGTAAGGAGAGGGCAGTCTATTAATCTCGTGGGGAGCTTTCATGTGCCGTTTAATCTGCAAGCAGGAAGAGATTATCCTGATCCATTGTCGCGAGGGATTAGATATCCCCGACTCCCATTGAAATACAATGATCCTTCTCTCCTTTCCGTTGCCATGACAATGAGAGATCATAATACCTTGTGGTTTACCGACTTTGAAATATTCTGTGTGTTCTTGCCTATTTTTCTAAAAAGTGTGGCATCCATGGAGGCCTTTCGTTTCGGGATTATCATAGGAAGGTCGAATTTTTTTCCCCCTGTATACGTCACATGAATTCAAGATAATAAAAAATGTTATATAAAACGTCCACATTCTGTCAAAAATATAAAGAAATTGAAATGCATATTGCATAAACATTATTAGTTTTGTTTTCCTCAATTGACTAAATATTACTACATAGAACTGTTTATAAAAACGTATTTCGAAGAAAAATGTGAATGAACAATTCTTGTTTCAACAATCAATAATTATTAAAAAATTAATCATTTCTTACTTTATACCTATATAATACTCTTTTGTCACTAAAAAAGGAGATAAACTATTTAATAGTCTTTCTCTACTTATTTCAGCCAAACAACGCTTTTATTCATTTCTCATTAAACATTTAAGCTTTGAAACTGGCTTTAACAACAGTTTTTCTTTTAAATAAATTGTCTATTATAATAGATTTCAAAAACAGTTAATCATTCGGCACCTTAATTAATAGATTCCGTATTTCTACCGACTTTGAAAGCTAACTTTTCTTTTTCTTTTTGAAACATTTATGCAGAAAACACACACATTTGAATAATTTAATAAAACAGCTGCAAAACAAACTAAATCTTGAATATTCATTGTATTGATAGATGTATAAAATTACTTAATAATAAATCATGAATATTCATTGTATTGATAGATGTATAAATTACTCCAATCTATTGATTAACAAACCACGTTGAATGATTGATGAACTTCTTAATTCATTATGGATCCATATTTATAATGAACTACAAAGTTCATAAGTATTGCATTTGCAATTTATTAAGAACTGTCTAAATTTAACTTTGTAGTAAAAAATTGCGATTATTACAATTTTGAGAATCACTAATTTTTAAAACAATTAGTTAACCGTAAACTAAAGATAAAAATACAGAATTCAATTACCTCTAAACCTCTTTTTATGGGATTTTTTTTTTTTTAACATTAACTTTTTAACACTAACTTAGTTTATATTTGTGATTTACTTTTAAATTAACTTTTTAACAGTAGAAGAAGAAAAAAAATTTCTCAGGATTTTTGTTTATTTTCACGTGACTAACTTACAAAGTTCATTTTAAGAAAATGTCTGTAACTGAATAAAGAGTTCTGAGAATTTTTATAGAATTGGATTCCCCAAAATCATTTGATTAAGCCGTTTAAGATTAACTCTGTGAAAACACAATATTACATAAACTATTTTTTTTTTCCATTTACTGCTATAATTTTTTCAAATATCTTTACTATGAGATATAGAGAAAACTTCTCTGATTACGAGAAAAAAAATACATTTAGTGTGACATAGTATATTTTTTTTTTTTTTTTTTTTTTTTTTGGCAAGTTTTCTTTGCTTTTGGGTTATTTTCATAAGAAAGATCATTCTTAAAATATTCGAAAAATTTAGGAAGGTATTTTTCATTTATACCAAACTATAACTATACGTATAAAATGTAATGTACCTTTACATAAAATAACTTTAAAAGTTTAACATGTCGGAAAAGTAAACGTTTTAGTCTGACTTATGAAGTTTACAAATCATTCCGTTAAGTCGCACAAAACTCGCTTCTATTTTCTTAATTAGATTTTTATACGTACAAAGATTAAATTTAATTCTTTCCCTTCAAGTAGAAAGAGTTTGATTCTTAACGGTGAGACAATCTTACGATCTCGTGAAAACGAGGGCTTTCACTTTTCATGTTATGCACAGTAGTGAATTAATGACAGAGTTGGAAGTTCTTTATATTAATGCCTATCTTCTAGGGACACATCTATCGTGTAAAAAGAGTTTTAGGTACATTAAGTATATTCAACGCAATCAAAATAGAAAAAAATTGTGTTTTTTTTTTAATTAGGGAAAATTACGAATTATGTAATTTAGGAAAATAAAAAAAAAAATAGGGAATTTAGGGGAAAAAAAAAAAAGGAATTCAGGGTAAATTAAGAATAGGGAATTTAGGGAAAATTAAAAATTAGGAAATTTATGGAAAATTAGGAATTAATGAATTTAAGGAAAATTAAGAATTAAGGAATTTAGGGAAAATTAAGAATTAGGGAATTTAGAAAATCATAAATGCGTTTTTATTTAATTGTAAATCGAAAATTTGTGACGATTATTCAATTAAAGTATTCTTGCAGAAATGATGCAGCAAATTAGCAACTAAATTCGTTGCACAGCAAAAAATATGCATTAATCAACTTGTTGGAATTTTGTTGAAAATATAAATGCAATGAAGAGTCTTATTGCAAGTTTAGTTATTTCTCTCAAAATTAGATTCACCTAAGCCTCAAGCCACCATAATTTCCTGTTCACTTGTTTATTCTACTTCAGTTCAATAACTTCCAGTCTTTCTTCTAATATTATCGCTTTTTACTGATCGCAAATTTGTTACATTTTTATCAATAATGTTTTTCATTTTTTTTCTTTCTTTTTTTTTTTTTTTTTTCTAATTCATACGATTATATCTATTCATCCGGACTTTTCTTTCCTACTTCCATCACATACCATTGAATAGATGAACGCTTCGTGTGCAGGCACTCGACCTCTTTATTCAGCTCAGTAGTAGGTTTACCTATGAAGTATTTATAATGAAAAAAATTATTTTATTTCAATAACATATACATATAAGCTCGCGCGTGTGTGTTATTCAAAAAAAAATCATTAAAATATCAGCGATTTATAATGAAGGAAATGAATGGAAGAGAAAGCATAACCTACAAGGGGGACAATATTTCGTTTCCTCTGGGGTGACTTAGGAATTAAAAGTTAAAAATCATTAGTGTATGGGAGAATTAGCTCTAAATTACCTTTCTTACATAAAATAGGAATTTCTACTTAATTAAAGATAAGAATTTCTGTTTTTTAGGCAAATTATATCATGATAATGACGATAATAACAAATTACCGAATAATAGCGATAATAACCCTATTTCAATCAAACATTTATAATTTATTATTGTTATTACTTGTTTTTCGAGATTATTTAATTATTGTTGCACCCCATATTAATTCTACATATCGAGATTAATTAATATATTATTGTATTTTCATATATTATTACATATATTATTACATATTTAATTGTATTTTCATATATTATTACATAGTTTATTGCATTTTCGAGATTATTTAACTGTGATTGCCCCACATATCTATTTTACTTATTTTTTTAATAATGTTTATTTATTTGTAACCGCACACAACTTTTTTTTTTACATTAATGTAATTTTACAAATTACTAAAAAATGGCGCTGTAATTTGAAAGGGTGGAAATAAAAGACAATTAATCTTTTATTTTTTAAATAAATAAAAAGCTTTTTAAATATATATTATTAAATATATATTTTTTAGGCAATTTACACTTTATTAACCATTACTTTTCTGTGCCAATTTTATTAAAAAAAAAAAAAATGTTAAACGTATGTAACACGAAGCAAGTTTATTTTACAAAAGTAAGTGTTTAATCATTAGAAAAATACTTTATGAAATGTTTGCTAATTTATTGTTAATAATGATAATTTATAGTTAATTTGTTGTTGTTTTTGCTATTTATTGTTTTAGGCAAATTACATCATGAAATCACTAATAGCGATAATAGCAAATTACCGAATTATTATTTCAATCAAACATTTACAATTTATTATTGCTATTACTTACTTTTTTCAAGGTTATTTAATTATTATTGCCTCACATATTTATTCTACATACTTTTTTTTTTAATAATATTTAGTTGTTTTTACCACGTATAATTTTTTACATTACTGTGTTTTTACAAATTACTAAAAAAATGCCGTCTGTAATTTGAAGGAGGGGGAAAGGGTGGAAATGAAAGTCAATTAATCTTTTATTTATTTTTAAAATAAAAAAATAATATATAAAATATTATTTTAATTTAATATATAACTATATAAATATTTTATATATTTATATATATTATAATATATAATATAATATGTATAATAATAACATTATATGTATATAATATATAACATTATATTATATAATATATAATATAATGTTATATTATTATAATACAATTATTATTATTTTGTATATTATAATAGTATATAAATATTATTTAAAAAAATAAATAAAAACGTTTTTTATATAAATATATTTCATATTATCTTTGAAAATTAGCAATAATAATATATATTAAAGTATAATGATTTTCTTATCAATCATATTTCAACACTTTGTATCAATCATGTTTCAACACTTGAAGCAAGTAAGTTTTATCCATCAGCACTTGAATAAATAAAATTAATTATTTAATAGTTGAAAAGAATTTTAAACTTCACTTTCCATCACTGCCTTTCTTAAATTCCCCCGCTGAATTCCATGCTGACCTTTTGACTTACATGCTGACCTTTTGGAACCTTTGATCTCGCCGAAATGAAATGAGCAATAATGCATAATACTGGCATTACTTCCACCCGATTTGCTCGACTGATTTCGGCGGACCAACCCTCCTCATTCCTTCTGCTGGCCAATCAGGTGGCCGGAAAGCCGGATATACTTCTCTAGGAAACAGAAAATGCCAGAATTCGGTTTCTTTTATATTTAATTCAATAGAATCCTTCATTTGAAGTAAGGTATTCGTGTTAACTTTTAAGAATTTATATTACAGATTTGTAGCATGCTGCTATGCTAATAAAGACATTTGACATGGATTATATTTCTTTAAAATCCTTAATTGATAGTATTCTCATTTCAATCTTAATTTAATATTGGAGTGATTTTTAAGAATACAACATTTCGAATCTCGTTTACATAGTACCGACTTGATGGCCAATTTGTCTAGCGCGCTGGTCTTTAGTGCTTCAGGTTCGAATCCTGGAGAAAGGAGTGGATGTTTGTTAGTGATTCGGAATCCCACGTTAAAATATAGGTCTCGGTCTAATTAGTCCAAAATGTGTACAAAGTGACCGCAGAGAGACAAACTAAACCAAACCATTTACATAGTAAGAATGAAATTTTATTAATATTAACGTTAGTAATGTAAGTAACTCTGTCTAACATCTTAGTAATTCTGATTTTCATTAAAGAGTTTATTGCAGGTTTTTAAGAACATAAAATTACAGAAATCTTCCAGTTAAAATAATCATCTCTTTCAACTTCATGTAGATTTCATCAGAGAAATAACCTATACTAATAAACTATTTTGAATCAAAGTTTATCTTGAATTAATGAAAATTTATTTCCTCAACTTCTTATAACAAATTTCGAACACATATTTTTAAAAAAAGTTAAGATCAATGAAAGAACTGCAGGTTAAATTTAAGTGACAAATATTATTTTTTTCCAATTTGGTTGTTTGATCCTAGCCATTTGAAATAATCGAAATGGCCCTTGGGTTACAACAATTTGCAAATCCGTCTCAAGTAAACATTTCATAACATCCACTATAGTTCTTAAACGGTAATAAACAGAGATTTATGTACAATAGATTTATAGTTGTTTTTAAATGGCAGACACTGCATTCTGATGTCATTTGCCATTATAAAGACAAGCATATAGCAGATTCAATGATACTCAGACTTCGGCATTAGTGACCTACTACACTGTATCCTCATATCTAGTGGTGGAAGTATGTAACTGCCCCTTTGAGTTCAATTCCGGCGTTCAATGTTATCGTGCCCATCCACGGCCGGCAGAGATATGCGAACTTTAGATTTTCCTGCACTTATCAGGCGCGGCCCGATAGCCAATTGGCTAGTGCTCTGATCGTTGGTGCCACGGACTTCAGGTTCAAATCCAGGCGGTGTCATAGAGGTTTGTGAGTGGTTCGGAATCCACGTTAAACTGTAGGTCCCGGTCTAATTAACCCAAAGTGTGCACAAAATGACCGTAGAGTGACAAAACCAAAACAAAAGTCAGGTTTCAAACCCAGTTCTCTATAGCGGCACCGACATGGGTGTGAGAGTCGAGTCAACTCTGAAGCGATCTTGCTCCAATATGTCCTTCTGAACAATGAAAAATAATCCACGTTATCTCTGTCTGTGAGTGGCAGTTGGTGTCAATGGGGTTCGAGAATCCTCTTGATGTGCTAAAAACTCACCTCTAAAAGGGTTCTGTAAAACCGGTTTATAATTAGTTCGCGAAGCAGACTCGTCTCCCGCCTGAACGCGGCTTTATATCAAAAGCCCAATACGCCATTCACTATGAAATAAGCCATTCCGAATCATTCTAATTTTGTGTTAAGATAGGATTTCTACTTTGCATTTGAAAAATTTTCTCGAAAGTAATCATTTCTTAATTTTTCATTTTATCTTAGTAAAAATAATTTTATTTTCTGGAAAACTAATAGTAGATTGTTTGTTTCATTATTCAATTTTACTTAGAATTAAGACTAAGAATGAATTCTTTATAAGAAATTCACAGAAGTAAAACTAACAAAGTAATTCATGGACATTCCTTTATACCCATGATATAAATTTTTCAGGTTTTAACCATCCCGTGTCAAACGTTGATTGGTACAGATATAATCCAAGATGGATTTCAGTCTGTGAATTCTCGATAGAGTGATATTAGCTTGTAAAACTGGATTTATTCGTATCTGAAGGAGAATACTTTGTAGATGTAGGGTAAAAGTTTATCTAAATATTTCATTATAGAAAATTCTAGAGATTTTCCCATTACTTGTTCTTAGGAAAAAGAAAGAACAGGATGAGGAAATAGATGATTTCGAGAAATAATGAAATTTTCTTTATGATTGATCAAAACTATCAATTTATTTCTTTAGAAAAAAACAAATACAAGTAGGCTTTTAAATCCTAATATAAATCTCAATATACAGAAAAAAAAAATGGCAACTTCTTCTAAATTACCCAATGGATTCTTACAAAATTTTGTTCAAAATTCAACTAGAAACTATATAATAACTTTAAGATAGTTTCACGAAATTTGATTGAATTTATTAACTGAAATTATTTGTTTTAACTTTCATTAGTTTTAAATTATTGAGAAGCTTAAATTTAACTTTGTGATCCTTATTTATCGACAATGTTACATCATTTTTTACCAATTGTCAATCTTACATAACGCTACTTCTAAATAAAAAATAATAACATTCACTTTTTGAATTTTCTGTTATCAAAAAATCATCGACAGTCCAAGTATAAGTTTTAAAAAAAAAATTATATTCACGTGGAAATGACTTTTTAAAAAAGTGAAAATGTTGTTAATTGCTTTTCAGTTGTAATGATTATGGTTTCTGTAGGATAAAAAGGCAGGCATAAAAAACAATAACAATAGAGAAATTATTTAGATAAAATTTTCGAGGCCAAATAGATTGCTCCAAGTAGACAAATCAATCAGTTGGCCATTACGATCTCCGGATTTGTTCCAGAAACTGTTACGTGATTAACATAACGAAAAGCATTATATATATATATATATATATATATATCGCCCAATTGTGGGGGAAATAATACAAGTTAAACACTTCCAATTTCATTGGAGAGGAGAAATAGGAAAATATCAAAGAAATAGAATCGTTAGCAGCAAAGTGTCATAATTAATTTGCAATTACTTTATTAAAGCAACTTGAGGATTCAGTAACTGTTTTTTTTTTTATCCAAAACAACCAACTATAACTTTAATTTAAAAGTAAAATGTAAAAACGAAGTCACTTGTTTTGTGATTCTTTTCTTGCAGAAGATTGATCTTATTGATTAGATTGTAACCCTTTTTTTTTTTTTTTTCATACTTTCAAGCATGCCCTAAATTTGTCCTACACATGATTCACCTCACAATAAGTCATTTATGATTTTTTTTTAAAGAAATCTCATCATGGTTATTTTTTTTATTAGCATGAAAGAAATGATGATTTTCATCATTTTTATGAAAGAAACTGAAGTTTAATAAAAAATTAAACTTTGAGTGTTTGAAAAATGATTCCAAGATTTTCCAAGATGTTACAAACTTGGAGATAACCGACTTCGATTCTCAATCTGCTTTATTTTATATTTCCTTTATTATTTCTTACCCTGGCACTCTACCAAGAAATGAGTCATTGGTGAATATTTGTTTTAGGATTTTTAACATGGAAACGACCTTGAGATTTGCGCAGTTAAATAACTGCAAACTAAGGCAAACTCGGTTTGAAACTCTCGGTCGAAAATTTCCATGTCAATGGCGAATATTTGGTGATGGTGGCGACGGACACGATCAATTCATAGACTGGAAATTCCTTCTATTAGTATCTCAGGTAATTGTTCGCACCCTAACCATCTCTGTAAAATGTTCAATCAAAATTACATTTGCAAACTGTGAATGCAATATAGTCAGCTTCCCGTGGTTTATCTTGTGCAACACTAAACCTGCAACATATATGAGGGCATAGTAGTGAATTACTACAAGTCTAAATGCCTGAAATGGAATGAAACACATCAAAGTGTTTTGTTTGTGTGCGGCCCGCATTGAATTACTGTTAATATAGGAGGCTTTTAGCCTTCACAGTTCTGCTCATCTATGCTTGAATTCATAATCCCAGAATGCGGCTACCCTATCGACTTCGCCACCAGCCTTTAAGGTCAGTCTTTAAGGCCTGAAGTCACCCACCAATTTCTGCCTCATGGACCATCAAAAGACGAATAATTCAAAGGCTATTGACAAAACCCCACTTTGAACAGGAATTTTCAAAGCCTGCCAATAAACTCCCCGGCAGTCTCTTTGACAAGCGACTTTCTTCTGACAATCGGGCCATCTGGCTCGGTCAACTTGTCCCCTCCCCCAAACCATCAGAGCTGCGGAATCTTTTTCATACCGCGGAGCACAGTGTTGGTCAACCGCAAAAAGGGAAACAGGGTCGGGTTCATGGAATGAAAAAGGGACAAATTAGTCGGCCTATTTGTCCACACCTTTCGCCGATTAGGATCTTGACAGCAAAAAGCTCTGTTTGGGAATAAAAGGGGTTCTTCTGTTCGACTGCCGACGGAATTCGAACCCTCCCGCTATTCGAATCTGATAGTTTTTGTGTATATTGCTAACCGTGACTACCACTCCCCACTAATTGAGATTTACAGCATGAATGATTTACGATAAGAAAAGGTTAAAGATATGTTTCCGGTGTATTTTGAGTTTTAAAAACAAATCAGAATGAAGAGAATTTATTCAGAATTCATTCATTAAGAATTTTAACTAATTTGGATGATTAATTTTGTTATGTTATTATTTTGCGTAATATAAGGATAGTAAGCATCAAACTACTCAAAACTTTAGATAATATAACTGCATAAAATTAATAATTTAAATAAGCTATTCACGCAGAAGTAGAATCTGATAGTTTTGTATAAATAGCTAACCTTGAATACCACTCCCCACCAATTCAGATTTTCAGCATGAATGATTTACGATAAGAAAAGGTTAAAGATATGTTTCCGGCGTATTTTGAGTTTTAAAACACTTATGCTCATTCTAATTTGGAGGATTAATTATGTTATGTAATTATTTTGCATAATATACGAATGATAAGCAATAAACTAATCAAAACTTTAGATACATATAACTGCATAAAATATTGATAAAATAACGAAAACAAATTGAGTAAAGGGGATTCTTTATTTAAAAAAAATAAAAAGAAGTTGTGATATACAATAAATATTTTTTTTTCTTTCAAGTGCAGCTGGCAAACACTTGGGCAGCTTGGTCTTGGATGCCTTAAGGCAAAAGAGCTGCACAGACGTACTCACTTTGCATTACTCGGGGGGCGCGTGTAACTTGAAGATAAACCACGGAAGTGGAGTAACAATGCCCTGCAACGCTCTACGACTCTATTAGACCGGGACCTACAGTTTAGAGTGGATTCCGAACCATAACAAACATCCATGGCACCGCCGGGACTCGACCCGAAAGCCTGTGGTACCGAGCGCCAGAGCGCTAGCCACTCGGCCATTCAGGCCCCAATATAATAAATATAAATTATGTACATTTAAAGATTTGGGGAAATGTGCTTCTTTAGAATAACAGAATAACGATGATACGGCGTATTTTGAATTTTAAATCACTTATCCTCATTCTAATTTTTAACTAATTTGGAGGATTAATTATGTTATGTAATTATTTTGCACACTATATCGATAATAAGCATCAAACTAAGCAAAACTTTAGATACATATAACTGCATTAAATTTTGATAAAATAACAAAAACGAACTAAGTAAGAGGATTCCTTATTTAAAAAAAGTTCTCTTTGAGAGATACGATAAATATAAATTATGTACATTTTACGTCGTGAAGACACGTGTTTCTTTAGAATAATAGAATAACGATCATCTGGTGCATTTTTGAATTTTAAAACACTTATACTCATTCTAATTTTAACTAATTTGCAGGATTAATTATATTATATAATTATTTATTATTTTGCGTAATATATAAATGATAAGTATCAAACTACACAAAACCTTAGATACATGTAACTGCATAAAATATTGATAAGTTAACGAAAACAAACTAAACAAAAGGGATTCTTTATTTGAAAGAAGTACTCTGAGAAATACGATAAATATACGATAAATATTATGTACATTTTACGTCGTGAAGACACGTGTTTCTTTAGAATAATAGAATAATGATCTATAACTTTCTTGCTTAGGAAAGCGAAATTTAATTAAACATATACAATAATCTATCCCGATAACATAGATAAATTTAAAAACTAAAGACATTGAAAAGAAGAAAAAAAAAAATAATAATGTACAAAGAACTATAATCTTTAATAATTGAAGAAGATTTTAAAAAATTCAAATGTTTATAAATTATCAAAACCTATAATACCATCCATATATCCATACCATCATATGATAAATTTATGTATATTTAAGTTTTACTAGTATTTCTCCGCTTAAAAATTAATAATTGCATCAGCACAAATGGTTTTAAAGAATTATTTTAAGAACTGAAGTTTTTAAAGCTAATGTACCACAAATTTTTAAAGAAGGTCATATTGTTAGAAATGAATTATTCGGCCAATTTGTCCACACCTGGTGCCGAATAGGATCTATAGAAAGAAGAAAAAGAAAGAAAAGAAAAAAAAAAAAAGCAGCAGCAGTTCACTTTGGGAATGAAAGGGATCTTCCGTTCCGCTGTCGATGGTAGTCGAACCCTCCTCCCCCTACTGTTCAGGCAGAAGTAGGAATCTGATTTTCTTGTTTATTGAAATGCATTCAATAAACAAAAAATTTAAAAGAAGATACAGAAAGAAATATAGAATATGAGAAATTTACATATTTATAAAACTTTTAATAATATATTATTTTAGTTTGATTTTAAAATTATCTCAATATTATCAATATCTCTTTAAGAGGAATTACTCTGGTCAACTAAAATCATATTTGATTAAACAGAGTTCGCCTTTTTTCTTTCCGAGTATAGCATTACTTTATAAAATGAATTTATTATTTATTTTTTATTTATTTTATTTATTTATTTATTAATTTTTCGCGGGAGAGGAAGGAATCTTATATCACAACAAACAACCTTACAGAAAGTATATAGAACAAGAAAAAGTTCTTACAGCCTCTTAAAAAGAACTGGACATTATGTGAAATGAATAATTATTCAATTCAATATGTACTACTGTGCCCAAAAAGGAAAACCAATTATTATTATTTTTTTAAACTCCTTATTTATTCTTCCAAATTTATTTCAACGCCTTCAAAGTAATCCCCTCCGGACACAATGCACTTAGGCCAACTTTTTTTTTTCCAATCCTCAATGCATGCTAAAATGTCATCGGCAGGGATGGCCTTCAAAGCGCGCGGCGATTCAAATTGAATCTCTTCAATCAACACAAAACGGTGATCTTGGAGTGGTCTTTTGAGTTTAGAGAATAGCCAGAAGTCGCACGGTGTGAGTACAGTGGTTGTGGAACGATATGGGTTTCATTTTTGGCGAAAAAGTCACGAAGAATCAATGCAGCGTGAGCTGGCGCATTCAGTGTTTTCGGTACCAATCGAGATTTGACGCGTTAGAGGCCCAAAAGGGAATTGACCGATTCTTTTGAAATTCCAACATCATCAGCAAGGTCTCTAGTTGTAAATCGACGGTTTGCAATCACCAAATCTTTAATTTTTGGACGTGAGCTTCTTCGTTGAGGTGGATGGTCGACCAGAGGACTCTTCGTCTTCAACGCGTTGTCTGCCTTCTTTGAACTGTTTATATTACTTCTAAACATTTCTTTCCGATATCGGAATGCTCACCGAATGCCTTCCGCAACATTTTATACGTTTTCCAAAAAAAAATTGAATGCAAATTCTTTTTGCTCAATTAATTCAGACATTTCAAAAATCGCCAGATCAGATTTAGCGTCTCACAAAGCCAAACGTAACTCAAATACTAATGAATATTTTGTCGTCAAATTTCACACAGATGTCAAGGACAGTGCCAGCAACCTAAAAAGAAAAAAAATTGAAATTGCATAAGCCGCGGGAATTTTAAATTGAAAATTGGTCTTACTTTTTGGACACTGTAGTATGATATGTTAAATCCGCGTACATTTTATAAGTTATCATAATTTCAAAGTTTTTGTTAAAAATATTTTTAAGATTTTCGCACTAAATAATTATAATAATCGAAATTTTAAGGAATTGAAATATTTATTAAATTACAAAAAATTAATGTACACATTTTGTTTATTTATTTATTTTTTGTATAGATCAAGCATACGATAAATTTATGTATAAGGTAAAATCCCTTTGTACTAGTATAATTATAAATTTTTAGGTCAAGAAATTTAAATTAATAATTTTATAATTAATTAATAACAATTAATTAAGAATTAGGAGGTTTTTTTTTTTTAGGAATTCTTATATTTACAGTTAATCTACCAAAAAATATCAAACGAATATTAAGAATATTTTTTAAGTAAAGAACAATATTTTTATGTACTTTAATAGAATAATAATCTTTGAGGAAGTGATATTATTAAATGTGTTTTTTTTTTTTAAAGAATGCTAAATATTTCTTTGTGTGTAAGCATGAAATATTAGTCATAAAATGTCAAAAGGAAAAATTATTTTCAAAATATTATAACACTTCACTTGAATTTAACATTTACATTGGATAATATTGACAAATTTTATCATAAACAGTAACACGAATTGAACACTATCAAAGTTTTATGTAATATTCTTCAATGCAGATATGCAATGCTGTTAATAAGTTTTACGATAAACATTAGCGCTAATAGAACAGAATCAAAGTTTTAATATGTGATATTCTTCAATGTAGATATGTAATGCTATTCATCCATTACAGGTTTAACGTATTTCTCAAAAATTAATCCAAAAAATGCACGCGTTTTCATTCTATAATTTTTTGAAATTTATTTGCTTTGGATTACAGAAATTTGCATTAATTTTTTTTTTTTTTTAGAAAACTAACGCGTATTACTCGATGACTATCCATTGTGGATCCAATTTGTTCCTCCTTTTTCCACCGGTATTTCTGCCAGACTTCAGAAAAATTCAGAAAATTCTACAATTTCAAGAATCTGGATTCTTGAATCTTATTTCTAAAGAACGCAGAGTTTTCCGAGAATTTACTTCAAAACCTGTGTGTAACACAAATTTTCCAGCTGTTAATCCTTCTGCTAAAAGCTCACCCCCGTACTGTCTTTTAAATCTCTTTAACCAATCAATGGGGAGTAGATTCGATGCATTCATTCCTTTCCTTGCACTTCGGCTTTCGGTGCTTTTAAAGTCAAACCAATCAATCAGCCTTACATTTAAACTCAATGGATGCATGTGTAAAGCCTTCTGCTGATAAACCAGGTGCTTAATTTAAGTGGACCGAGCTCTATTGCTCATGACTTAGACATTCCGATAACTAACAGTTTTGTTTGTAATCGATCTTATTTCTACAGCAAGAAAATGATTCGATCTATAGATTCGTTGTAGCTTTTCGGAATGTATTAGTTCGCGCAGCGACCATAAACTTCCTTCCAGAAAAAAAAAAAGGGTTCTTGTCGATTGGTCTGAGCCCATTGCCAGTGTGAAATTTTTTTTTAAATTTATAGAAAAAGTAGATAATTAATTGAATAAAAATTACAAATAAATAAACTAGTTAAAAATATTAAGAGAGATAAAAAAAAAAACTACAAAAAGGAAAGGAATTAAAAATTACAAAATGAAAGCATACTGCACTAAAAAAGAAAAGTGAAAAGTTAATAAAAAACTGTTCAGTAATGAAAACCAGACACTCATTGCAGTACAGAGGAAAGCATTGGTCCTTCAGAAAGAGGAAATAGTGATTTTAACTATTGTTATTTAAAACAGATCGTGGTCTTTTGCGGTTTTTGGGGGGGAGAAATATCGTGTCTATAATTTTGTACATCTTATAATACAAGATTGTTAGAGTTGGAGAGATTATTATAAAAATTAATCGCTAGTTTTTCAACATATTCAGCAAAACTGGGGATAGATATGGCATATTGTATTTCCGCATTTCTGAAGAACCAAGGCGAATTCGTGATCATTCGGATAATTTTTTTTTTTTTGCAGTCTTTCGAGAATTGTGATGTTTGCTTTAGAAGTAGAGCCCCAAACTGGACTCGCATATGCTGTAATGGGTCTGAGGTATGAAAGGCAGATTAGCTTTTTAAGTTCAATTGTTAGTGAGGAGTTTCTGCGTATTAAAGGAAAGAAATTTCTTGATCGGTTATTAAATTTATTGCGAAGGTATTTAATGTGAGAGCAATAGTTAAGATTCTTATCTATGATTCGATCTATTAACAAAAAGGAAATGTATCAATACTGCAGTATACATTAAAGAATGGTACGCTCAAATTCTAAAGGCTATTCAAAATGTTGTCTTCAGAAGGTAGATAGATGAATAAATGTCTTTTATGAGAACGAGAACCAATTTTAGCTAAGGTGTGGCGAACAATGAGTTATGTAAAATCAATTCAATTTAAAATCATTGTCCTTTAGTTAAGCTAAGAAAATAATACAAAAACAAGTTTATAAATAAAATGTCATTATTCAATAAATCATACATCTTAAATAGCATTCATATTTGGTATAAATAAAATATTTTAATGCTTCACGAGTAAAATCTTTGATTTCTATACGAATAATGAAAATCAGTTTAAATATTTTAAGTCAATCCTGTCTCTTTTTCACCAATTATTTATTTGTCTATTGGTTATCATACTATCATCTGCACTGGTACCGTTAACTTCATTACCAACTGATATAGATGCATATTCTATCAGTTCTGACCCAAGTTATATAGAGAAAAATTTATTATAGTTATATTTACCAGTTAGTAGGAATTATTAAAATGTAACGATACCTTTATTAGACTATGGTCAACACACGCAAAATACTACTTCTAAATTTGCAATACAATCAGTGCAAACTTAATATTGAAATTACAAAAAGTTCTAAATAATAAGTATATGTCTCTTCCCCCCTTCCTTATTTGAAAATTTATTGGAATACAAAAACCATATGCATCACTATTCTAAAAAACAAACAAGTTTAATAATAAGGTCTTTATAAAAGATTAATACTAATATTATATATATCTAATATTATTATTAATATCTAAATCTTAAATATATTAGATTCAATGATAGTTTTTTTTTTTTTTTTTTTTTTTTGTCAAAATTAAGTTTCAATGTAAATTAAGTTTTAACGATGTGCCAAAGTTTTAACGTAAGCATACACCTCATGAAGAATACAATTTAGTTACCACTATTCAATTTCAAATAAATCAGTATATTCTAGGTAAGAAAGACAAAGGTTCGTTTGTCCAGTATATGTAACTTCCTTATTGTGCTCTTTCAATTACTCGTTCATTTTATTTTAATTCTCTCCCATGTATTCTAATTACCTTCCTCACTTATTTTTAAAATAATAATAATATATATAAAAAAAAAAAAACCACCACACTTTATTTTAGTATTTGGGCCAGATTCCTTTTACGCTTTCTTTCCCTAGCAATGCTCTTTCATCTTTCCAATGAACTATCCTAGATAGAAGCTAACGGCTGCTGCGCACCCACGGAGCTTCGACAAAAACTCAAATCATCAAGGTTCGTTTGTACACATTTTGTTTGATCATAAACTTAAGCAATTATGTTGTATTGTTTATTATAAAGGGATATATACTGTTTGAGAACAATTTATGAATGAATCAGAAATACAATAACGAGTCGTATGCGGTTAACCGTTGGTGTTAATCTCTCACGTGCATCAGCTGTTGAAGACGCACGTAATGGATTTGAAGTGGCTTGCGGAGCCAACGGCTGCAGAAGTTCTGAAGTGAGGATTAAAAATCCAATTCAGTGAAATGCAAATTAGGAATTTTCCGGTTCAACCGCTCTTGAGTCTTGGGAGCTGTTAGAGTAGACTAAATGCTGTAGTTGGGGAGAATAAATTTGAATAGCTGAATATTGTAACTTTTTTTTATATTCGCAACATCAAAAATTGGTTTTTAAATATTAGTATGCTTACAGAATTTGTAATATCTAAAACCATTTTTAATTTTAAAAACTATTAAATGTCAACGGATTCTTATGTCTCATAAATTTAACATATTATAGTATTACTTTGATGATAAACATTTTTAATATTTTATTAAAACAAACAGTTCGTTAAAATTTTGCAATGGTCGGGAAAAACATACGCATAAAAAAATACACCACTTATGAACTGAATCATTTCTTAACTAGAAATGAGAAACAGCAGTTATTTTTGTGAATGTTTACCTTACAAGTTACTTTTATACAAGGTGATTATAATTAAAGTCCCACTTTCAAAATGCTGTAAAAAAAGAACCACTCTTCACAATGAGTTCAAATTTGAACTGAATATACTTGAAGAAAGGGAAACGTTATGGCATCAAAAAATGTTCAAAAAAGTTTCACCTATTTTTGCCATCCTATTTGATATGGCTTTGCCGTGGTGGATGGGCTTTCCATTAACAGTGTCACAACTGTTGAATGACTTGGAAATAATTTTTCCATCAAAAAAACGAAACAAGCAAGCACATTGAACACTACAGTTGGTTTAATGTGCAACTCATGCCAAATACGTTGTCATTTCGATTCAAAATATCATTGGTAGCCGAATTCACTTTCTATATGCCGCTTTTAGCACCATCTATTAATACATTTTAGAACTTTCTTTGATGGCTACCGTTTCCCCTTCTTCAAGTATCTTCAGTTCATATTTGAACTCATTGCGTCGAGTGGTTCTTTTTTTTTTTACAGCATTTTGAAAGTGGGTCTTTAATTATAATCACCCTGTACACAGAACAAATCTCGTAACCCTGTAAGCTATGGAGTACCCCACTTTTTTTTTCTTTCTGGGGATTATTACTTTTTATTCACTTTTATTTCACGTACTAGTTGAACTTTATATTTTATAATCATTGTTCAACTGTTAAAATATTATGACCTATTTGATCAACTGTTTTATGCATTTCTTTCTTTTCATAGTTATCCATCTTATTTATTTTCTTTTGTTGCCGGAAAGTAAGTGCAATGATTCCTTTCTTTTAAAATTAAATTTGCGATCCACCATAGGCAATGAAATCAAGAATTTCGAGTTTCGGAGTAATTAACCTTTACAAAAGTATATTTTTTACTTTTGTCAAATTCTTCTATCTGTAATATTTTAAAAGCATTTGGATAAATTGATATAAAGCAATATCAGCGAGCTTAAATTTCAAGCGTCTAGTCAAGTCAAGTGGGGACTGATTCATAGACAGGCGCATTATTCGTTACGCCTTGGGGGGCCTGATGGCTAGCGTTCTGGCGCTCGGTAGCGCAGGTTTCGGGTTCGAATCCCGCTGGTGCCATGGATGTTTGTAGTGGTTCGGAATCCATTTTAAGCCATAGGTCCCGGTCTCATACGACCGTAGAGCATCACAGAGACCAATCAGACTTCTTCTCACCCACATCATTCCCAAACTGTAAAGGGGCAACTCAACTCTAGGCACAGTGACGTGGCGTGGCGTGGCATGGTGTAGTAGTAGTAGTCAAGTCAGAACAAAAATAATTATTGGAACAAAATCATGTTACTCGCGTCGTTTTCTGTCATGTAATTTTAAAGAAACACGTCTGGTAAATATACATTAAAATAGCCAACGCTTTTAAGCTTAGTTTTTTATCCTATGCCCATCTCCGACCTTTCTCATTAGTCGACGAGCAGCTCAATGGGAGGTAAAAAGAACAACAAAAACAATTACTAAAGGCATTACCAGTAACACAAAGGGATACAGTTAAGAACCGTAGGGCATATGTTGAGGTGCTCTCAGTCATGGGCACGCCATAGTTGCAAAATGGGCACATATGCTATACGGGTGACTCTGTAAGTAGTCATGGCCCATGACAAGTCTACAGCAGGCCACAAAAGGCAGGCCTTTTAAAAGGTCTTTTTAAAGCTAAAATAATTCATAGACATATAAATTCATGTTGATTTAAAATACTTACATTCATTAACATTATAAATTGTTGCTGCAATAAATCGGTTTATTTTTAAGTGCAATAGTAAAAATGGTGCAATATTTTAAAATATTAATACTAATATTAAATTTCAAGTCGTGAACCATTTTTAAAAAGATATTACCAAAAATTGTATTTTTAAAAATTAGCCATCGGATATATTCGACGATTCCTTTATGTAATTTTAATGGAGCACATCTGGTAAATATGTATTAAAACAGTCAACGTTTTTAAAGTTAATGCAATTCATGGTCATATAAATTCATGTTTATTTAAAATGCTTGTATTCATTAACAGACAAGATTATAAATTGTTGCTGCAATAAATCGGTTTTATTTTTTAAAGTGCAATGGTAAAAATGGTGCAATATTTTAAATATTAGCAATAGTATTAAATTTCAAGCCATGAATCATTTTTAAAAAGTATATTTTAAAAATTGTATTTAAAAAAATTATTTCAAGGAAATTAGTTATCAATTTATTAAGGACGAATAAGTAAATTAAAATGCTTATAGTCTCTGTCTTAAAATAATAATGCTGAAATTGTAAAATTTTGCTTTTTAAAAAAAAAAAAAAAAATTATGAAAAAAAAAATTGTGTGGAAGGGAGAAAAATGGGGGCAGATTCTGTTTTGATGGAGCATCCCTAGGTAGAAGTCTGAATTGGCTCTGTGTCACTGAAGGAGGGCTGTGCCTTCTGAGAGTTCTTTTAGGGAAGAAACCAGCCCGCATTTGCGTATCATATGTGAGAAAACCCGGAAAACACCCATAAAATATTCCGATTTACCAGGTAAGATGCTGAATATCATAAAATTCTCTTTTTTTTTAAAAAAACTATCTGCAGCAAAGCACCCAGTGGATTGAACCTCTGCCTAATACTCACCAGCGGCACGCGTGCCATTGAGCGCCGAGTCGGGCTAGATTTGCGCATGATAGAAAGGTAAGAAAAATCTAAGTGAATATGGTTGGTGGCTTTTGTATACAATATGAAATAAAAAATGTCCTAAAATTGCCAGGGGTTAATAAATTGAAATGTAAATCCATTGTAAAAAAAAATACATTATTTTAACTATATTGTTTTACAAAATCGCAGTCTATGGTAAGTAGGGTATTCAAAATGTTTGAAAAAATGTATGCTGAAAAATTTGTATCAACAAGTTATATGATTTGTAAAAAAGAAATAATCAAGTAGGAAGGCAGAAGTCAATAACTTTAATAAAATATAGGATGTAATTTAATAAGCAAACGCATGTACTAACACATACATAAAAATAGTGTATAACTTAATTATTGATACGTGTATTTAAACGGAATGCTTGTTGAAATGCAAAAATACATTGTACGGAAATAAAATTTCGAGGTGAAAAAAATTTCAAAAGTAAAAGAGTCATGCAATTTCCTTTATTAAAGGAATTAAAATATTTACAATTTTCAAAAAAATGATTTTAAAAAATATGAAATTGATAAAACAAATTATTTTACTGAAATAATTTTTATAAAAATGTATCTTTACTTAAAAAAACCTTTTCTTTAATAATACTATCGCAGTTTTACTTTTCTCCATTTAAAATTACACTACAAACGGGTAAAGAAAGTCAAAATAATTATGCACAAAATTATCCACAAAATTAAAATACGCATATCTAAACTGATAAGCATTACAATCTTATCTATATAGAAAGCAATACTGTCTTATCTAAAATCAGAAAGCGATCTTGTAAGAACATGTTATCAGCATTATCTGATATGAGGTTGTATACTAGATTTTTAGTTGAGTACATAAAATAAAAATATTTACAGATCTATATATGATGAAAGATATTTTCGTTGGACAAATTCAATATATAAATTACAATTTAAATATCAATGAAAGTATTATTTTAGATATAGTAGGTTAAAAGGTTATATACATTAATTTTATAAATATAATTCTGTGATGTATATGCATAAATAGAATGGAATCAGTTGCTTTTAAATTTGCAGGGATGTAAGAATTAGATATATAATTTTTAACATGCTTATACTTTTAGATTTTTAATACATAAGGTTTTCTTACTGGGGCCTGAGGGCCGAATGACTAGCGCTCGGTGCCACAGGTTTCGAGTTCGAGTTCCAATGATGCCATGGATGTTTGTAGTGGTTCGGAATCCACTTTCTAAATCATGGATCGCGGTCTATATGACTGCAGAGCGTTGGACATAGGGTTGACGACAAAAAAAAGAAAACATCTCCCCGTAAAAAGAAAACATCTCATGTTTCGGAAATCTTCTAGCAGGCAGACGGCCTTGGCCGCAAGTGGCTGTTGCGCCAATGAAGAATATTTGGTTTGATTTGTCCCTCTATGATCATTTTTTGCACACTTTCGGCTAATTAGGCCGGGATCTGCAATTAAAAGTGGATTCAAAACCATTAACAAACATCCATGACACTGCCAGAGTTCGAACCTGAAGCCTGTCGTACCAATGGCCAGAATGCTAGCCAATCGGCACATCAGGCTGCCCAATGAAGAAGAAGGAGGTTTTCTTGCTAAAATGCATATGTTTTTGCATTTTAGGGAGTGAAACAAATTCTTTTAGCTTAGTATTATTATATTTAATAGTTATTGAATATTTATTTGTGGAAAAATTTTAACAAGTACAAGACATGTGTGTGACAGTAAAGAAAATGCAAATATAGGTGGAAAGGGTTGGGATAATTAGATATATACAATATTTCGAAATAAAAAATAGAGTTACGTGAGGGAATTGAATTTAAGAAATTGAATAAGCGTAAATTCATTATAAAAATAATGTTATTTTTAACTGTTTTGCTTCACAAAATCATAGCCTAAGTAGTGATTTTCTAAATGTTGGGAAAATTTCGTAGCTAAAAAAATTCTATATCTACAAGAAGTAATAAAGTTTATCAAAAATAGAATTGAGTGTGAAGGGAAGAGAAATATCGTTAGAAAAATATTAATACAAAATATGTTTTGGTTATATAAAATTCAATGTTGAATTGAATAAAAAATTTCATTCCTATTTGAATTAAAGTATATTTATATATTAAATTGCATTTTAATGTA
>BPLR01000153.1:0-67217 GCA_021605095.1 Caerostris extrusa
TTTTGTTATATACTTTTTTTCAAAATGCACAATTGTTTTTAATGGCCCGAGGATCGTAATTTGCACAAATTAAAATATTTTCATCCACAAAACATCAAAATCGGGTAAGTACACGGAGTGCCTTGGTCGCGACCTCCAACCTGGTAAATGGGATTACGTAACGTGAGGTCTTGCCCTTTGCCAGTTATAAAAATATAGAAAATTTAATAAGAAAAACAATAATATCAATTAAATTACTAAAAGCAACAAATATAAAATTAAAAAAAAAAAGCAAAAAGGAATTGAATAAAAAAAAAAAAAAAAAACAAGAGAAATCAAAATTAAAAACAAGAGGAGAAATTAATAGCAAAAACGAGCACAGACGGAGTAACTAAATAAAACACAAACATAAAAAACACGCGAGATGCGAGAGAGAAAATCCAGTAAGAAACCAAATATTTTTTATCATCTACGCACATTTGTCTTGAAGGACACTTAAATAACGCGTATTTTTTTGTGGGTGATAACTTAGGCGCAAATAGCTATAGCATTGCTTTCAATTCCCTAAAAAATTGTATTAGTTTTCTTTTTCCTGATGTTGCGGATGGTTTTGAATTGTTGTTCCTTTTTATTCCAAGGCAGACGCAGATTGTAGAATTAACTAACGAAATATAAATATCAGAAGTCTGAAAAAAAAAAAAAAGGCACTTATTGAATATTTGATTCACCACTATTTTTTTAATGCGAGGAATTTCTCATATATATAAAAGTGTCCATGTATTTACCTTGTACTCGCTTCGGCAGTACATATACTAAAATTGGAACGATACAGAGAAGATTAGCATGGCCCCTGCGCAAGGATGACACGCAAAATCGTGAAGCGTTCCACATTTTTTTCACCTTTACTACAGCCACAACTGAATTAGCAAATAAAAAATTATTAACAATATTTCATAACGGCGAGAAAACAGCCAGTGTTTAAATGTTATGTATTCAGTTTACAGATATTTTAGAATAAAATGTTAAAATCCATTAGAAGAGTAAACTCCAATAAAAAAACAGAGTTATGCAGTAATTTTGAAAGCACAATCAATCTGTAAATAAATCATAAAATAACTATTAAACAGTCATTTAAACTATTTTTAAACAGTCAGTATGCAAACTTCATCAAATGATAGCCATATAAGAATTGCAGTAACAGATGGAAAAAAAATTGTCTTGAAAAGCATGAAAAGTAAATGCACTTACTAAATTTGCAAAAATAGACCAGAAATGCAACTCTACTATCCCTGAGAAAGACAAAGTTCTAAAGATGAAACAAAATGAGAAATTACATTCATAATTAGTTGATTTTATTTATCATTGTTGTTTTAAATTATGTAATATTTCATGTTTAAAACAGTTCTAAGATCTGTTTTAAATTTTTAGATATGCCATTGCATGAATGGGGTCTTTATCACAAAATTTAATATTCTTACATTAAATCTTATAAACTTTGTCATCTAAAATTTGTAATTTTTTTTTTTTTTTTTTTTTTTTCCTTGCAACTTAAAAAACCACTTAAACTTAAACCTCTATTTACAGTGGTTTACAAATTCAATGCAAGATATTTCAAAATACATATAAATAAATTACAAAATGTAGTTTTTCATATTGCTAAAATAGTTAAGACATCGAAACCTATCTTTTATTTTAAATTACATTTTTAAATGATAATTATCTAAATTGATATGATTTCTTCACTTGTAATCATATTTTTTTGTATACCACGGAAAAAAATTGAAGAGCAATGAATAGGGCATTTTATAAACATAACTTAAATAAAAATCTTAATAACTTGATTGACACATGCATTAATTTCTGTATATAAATAATTTTTATAAAAAGTTTCGCATGATAAATTTTCTTGATTGGTCTGCCATCTTTTAAATTTATTGCAACTTATAAATTAGTTAACATAAAATATTTTTGGCAGAGTTTTTAAAGATTTGTTTTTTTAAAATTGAAGATCAAAAAATGGTCTTATGTTAATGTTAAAAAGCAGAACTTTTAAAGTACCTTGATAGAGGATGTATTTTTAAAAGTTCTTAACTATCTCTTTTCATCTAAATAATTCTTCAACAACTCTTCTAATTCTTCAATATATCTCATGCAGATTCAAATTATATGCCTGATCAGAACCTATATATATATAAAAATAATAATACTCCCAGAGATGATACTGGTCAATTCTAATTTTCCACTCAAATAAAGGCACCATTTAAATTAACAATTTACATATTTTTAGTAACATTTATGTTGATCAATGTATTTGCAGATGAAAATAACAGTTGTAAAATGATAAAAACCTTACAGTTTTTATTATAATAAAAAGTTAGGTTTCAAATTAAAGCAAAAATTAAAAAAAAAAAAAAAAAAAAAAAAAGCAAAAGATAATAAAAAATATTTTATTGCTTCAGTATAAATTGTCTTTTTTTTTTTTTTAAATAATTTAACTAACACAGATGTAAACATTAAAATTTCTGCATTATTTTTTCATCATTCTAATTATTATTCCATTTCTTCTGAAAGGAAATCAAACATTTGTTCATTAATATGGATCCTTTTACCTTATTGATTTTAAGATACAATTTATACTCACAGTGATCTGTTATGTATAAGGAAAACAAATCTTTAAATGTTTGCTGGCTAGAAACTGAAGATTAATTTCAATATAACAGCATTCATTTTTTTTTTTTTTTTTTTTTTTTTTTTTTTTACATTATAATGTCTTGGTTATCTGCTTTTTTAAATAAATTTGCACTATTTCTGTAATGCATAGATAAGGATAGATATTTCTTTATTTAGTAATTGTTTGGTTGTACACCATTTGGGATTTGTTTCTAGGATTAATGTTGTTTGACATTAATAAATGCAGATTGTTTCCTCTTTACTACATTTGTTAAATTAATCTCTGATACAATCATATTTGAGAGCACAGATATATTGTTTGTTAGGAACGAAAGACTTTGGAGCTTATTTACAGGCAAGTTAAACAAGTAATTATAACATTTAAATCAGATGCAATTGTCATTTTCATCTAAGAGTGTTTATTTCAATGTTAAAAAAGGTTTTGTATTTGAAGGAAGTGAAATGCTAAAGAAAAAAAACAATAGTTATATGTAGAAGATTAAGTTCAAGAATTCAAATTTTATTCAGCTATGTAGAAAGCATATCTAGTTTATCTAATTTTATAGAAATCCGATTCTTTTCCAATGTTCACAACTTATATGTATCCTTCTTTAAGTTAGAAAATTGGTAATTTTTATCTTGAGCAGAATTTTGTCAATTCTTGACCTGCAAAAATTTTTGAATTGATTTTAGTGAAATTACAAAAAAAAAAAAAAAAAAAAAAAATGCCTGCAGAATTTTAGCAGTGACCTCTGATCTGCACCTCAAAAATGTAAAAGGTTTTTAACGTATAATCCATGATTATAAGCAGGAAGTTATGGTAATTTTATAAAAATGTTGGTATATTATTAAAAAAAAATTTTTTTAATCCTTTATTGAAGACTATTAGAATTTATTTGTATTTTATTTACATGCATTTTTTTCATTTCTTATCATTTATATAGCAATAAGTTTTTTTTATATGTTTATAACCATACTTGAAATCTATATAGAACTTGTAATATATGTGAATAACTTCATTACTTAAGAATTATTTTGTTTTTATTTAAATCTTTACAGGAATCGATTTTTTATACTGAAGTGTTTATCAATCTTTTAAATTGATACTTTTATAAAAACCCTAAAGTCATAATATAAAAAGTACTATTAAATTTTAAAAATATTGACCATAGTTAAAGTTTTATTTTATATTTTTCTTCTAGAGAAGAACAATTATTTTAAATTTTGTGGCTAGTATTTAACTGTTGGTTAATGTAAAATTGTAACTACAATTGGTTTGTCACAATATAATCCTAAGACTTTTTAATTGTAAAAGAGTATATTTATGTTGTTGATCTTTACTCTGTTAAAGTAAACATTTGAATAAGAGATCAAATTTATAATTAAACATTGTGGCATATATACCTTATATCTTTTTTAATTTACTGTTATTTAGTATTTTTATTTAATAAACTTAATTTAAAAAAAAGCAAATCTTAATTTTACTGAATCGCAGGAATTACATTTTGATATATGTTATGTTGATGTTGTTCAATTAATTCGAGCATTTAATTGAAAAAACCATAAAGCAATTTTTGGTATGAGACGTTTACTTACAAAATTCAATGTAAATATTTTTATTTAATACAGTTTTATGTTTATAATTAAATTTCACATTAATTTATTTGTACTGAATAATATATTGCAAAAAATTGCAGTTCTGGACATTTTACAAAAATTAGACTGTATCCGAGAGGTAAGCATTAAATATTATTATTAAAAGAAATGTTACTTTACCTTAAGAAGTAATGTTTTATTCTTATTTGTTTTTTGAAATAATTCAAGGATAATTTTCTGTTTATTTGATAAATAAAGAAAAGGGTATTACAATATATGTTTTTGCAAAGATCCTTTAATTATCAGACATATTCAATTTATTCTATCTCATTGTACAATTTCTTTAAATGTTTTTAACATTTTTTTTTCTAATTTAAAATCTTAACTGTGATTTACAAAAAATAATTTCTTATATTGCCTTACAATTTTTAAGGCAATATAATTTAACATTCATAACAAGTTATTGAAATGTTATAATATAATTTTTCTCAAACTTTTGAAATATAAAATTTGTTTATGTTTTTATAATTTTAAGTAATTATAAGTTTTCTTTTTTATCTTAGATGATAGATTTGTCCAAGTAAAGAAATTAAAATATGCATAAAATCAACTTATGAAAGTATCTTGAATATTTTTAAAATTTAAATTTTAATTAATTTTTCTAATGAAATATACAGATCAACAATTGAAAAAATATCTGTGAAATATGTGGTGTTCTTATATATATTAAAAAAAAAAAAAATTTAATGTTTATTATGAGAAAAACAATGAAAATATTTTTATTGAATACAGTTTCATCACAAGTTGCAATCTAATTTTAAGAATTTAGTACTTTCAGTGAAGTTCATCAGTGAAGTTTTACAGCCCCAAGCTGTTCCCTTCCTTCAAAGCTTGCCAGGCGCTGTATTTCAACAGGACAATGCCCGCCCTCATATCGCTAGGACTGTTCAATCCTTCTTTTTGCAACGCGGCAGGTGCAGCTTCTTCCTTGGCCTGCGTATTCCCCGGATATGTCGCCGATTGAACATGTGTGGGATTTCGTTGGTCGGCTTCTCGCTCGGGATCCTCGTCCTGTTGCTTCTGCAGACGAACTTTGGGTGCGTATACAAACAATATGGAATGCTCTTCCTCAGGCAGACATTCAAAATTTGTTTGACTCCATGCCACGTCGTGTAGCAGCACTTATTGCGTCGCGTGGTGGCTAAACAAAATACTGATTCCGATCTCTTGTTCTTGTTTGTTTGCTTTGAACATTTAATCATTTATTTGTACTACTACCACTCAACTGTGTATTAAATTTCATTCAATTATAACGATTCCTTCATGGTGTTGCAATTTTCACAAACATGAGTTTATATTCAACCATCTATAATTTGGCCAAGCGTTTTGACCAATATATAATAAGAATACCACTTTGATGGTTCAACACTTCTCTTAGTTTCCACCATAATTTGAAAGGAACATTTTTAAAAGGTGCGTCTACGGAGAGGATTGCACTCGCTACTACGAACGCAGTAATAAAGAGTGCCTTTGTCAAATATAAATAGAAGTATGTAGAGAGCAAAGTTGATAACAAGTAAAAATTGTGTTATTTATCGTGTAAGTAACATGTGTTGATTTCTCAGAACAATAATTTAGCGGCCACTTTTGATTAAAATGGAGGAAATTTCACTGCAATAGAGTTATACACGTAAGCAAGGTTAATAAACTGACACTCTGAATAAATTTTATAATAACACTATAGAAGCAGTTTTAATATACATTATTTAAATCTGTACCAAATCTGTACCTTAGCTACAGATTTGGAGGTTTCAAGTCGCGCCAATCAAACAGCTACAGATTTGGCGGTTTTAAGTGGCGCCAATCTAACAGCTACAATAAAGTGTAGATTGGCGCCACTTAAAATCGCCAAATCTGTACCTGCGGTTGGCGTTCAAAAGGTAACTGCGTGCGCGTGCGAACAACAAGATTGCTCTTTATTGCCGCAACTGTAGCTAAAGGTGGCGTTAATACGTAAGCATGCATTATTTTATAACAGTTGAGAAAGTACAGATACAATGTAAAAATTTCATTGCTTTGGAACACATGTGATGAGTTTTAAAAATTCAATGTTCTTCTTTTTGAAAAGGAATTTCTTTTGAAAATGTTACTTCTCTTTGTTCGACACAAGAAGCAATACGTTCCGATAAGCACTATGAATGAAACTACAATCAACCACCCCAGCATCAGATTGCCTGAAAAATACAAAAATAGTAGCTAATATAAACAGAAATATTATGAATACTACATATAGAGTGTTCCTCATGCATTGACATTGGCTTTACTTACTTAATATCCGAAGTCTTGAAAATATATCCCATAAAAATCTATCTATATCGCTTAGTAATAGTTATCATATCTACCTATATCTAAATCTATATAAATGAGCGACTGCTCTACGCCTTGGAACATTACAATCTATGTAATGGTCCAAGGCGTAGAGCAGTCGCTCATTTCCGACTAGCCACTGGACATGACTGCCTACGTAAACATCTTTACAGACTCAAAATTGTTCCTTCCCCGATATGCACTCTGTGCAGCTCTAGAGAGGCCATGGACTCCACGCATCTACTGCACTGTCCCGCTCTGAGCAAGGCTTTTTCTCGCCGAGCGATATTGGGAGGATAGAGATATGTTAGATTAATGAACTCTGTTGCAGCATGTTTTGTTGTTTTCTCTGTTCTTTTTTATTTTCGTTGTTCTGTAACTGTTCATAATCTGCCATTGGAAATAAAGATATTAATATGCTATAAATTTGTGCTTTGCCTACATCGGTAGTGACAAATGTAGATATTTTTTCCAAATCTCGGACAATCACAATGCAACAAGTCGCGCAGTTAACATTCCTTTTATAAACATTTGATGAACAACGCACTTTCCTTTTATTAAACATTTGATGAACAAAATAAAATAAAACTCTTAGCTATTATTCTATGTCATTATAATGTTAAATTTTAACATAAGCATAGATATTTTAAAATCCGAATTTCAAAATTACTGCAAAAAATGTATTATATATTCAGTAATATTAATATGTTATAAGTCTATACTTTGTCTACATCGGTGGTGATAAATGTAAATATTTTGTCAAATCTCGGACAATCACAATGCAACAAGTCCCGCTATAATGCGCAGTTAACAGTAAAAGGTGAAAATTATTTGCTAGTTGCCCTGATAATGGAAAAAACGCTTCATACCGCATTGGTTCTGAAACATTAAAATGTATTTCCATTTCAACAATCAATAGTTAAACTACTGATACGTAACGATTTCATTTCTTAAATGTGTTTCAGTCGATTCTAGCTTAGAAATGTAACAAAAATATTATAAATTATAAATATATTTTATGATTATGAATTATATTGAAAATGACTATGTAGAAATTGTATAACAAATTAAAATTCTTAATTATATAGAAATTACAAATTATGTAGAAAGTTTTATTCATAATATGGTTTTTTAAATTATTTAACAATTTAAATTTGCGAATAAAATTTTTAAAGATATTTTAAGATTTAAGATTTAAAAATAATGATTTCAGTGCAAAGTGTGTTACAAAAAAATTTAAAAATTTCACGTTATTTAATTTTATATTAATAATTGCACAACATATTATTTTAAAGGGCACTTTTTAAAATTTACTTAATAAGTTAATTTGCTACGTATAAATTTATAAATTTTTAGAAAACAAATAATTCATAATAAAAGTTTTGAAAAAATAAAGACGTTACCCAGGCAATAGCCATCAATTTGCTCATATCCAGGATAGCAGTCACAAACTTTGCGGCCAAACCAATTGAGGCGACAAGAGCGCGAATTTATTCCACAGTAACAACCTGGACAACATAACGAAATATTTTAATAAATAATTAAAAACATAGATAAGAGCCTTATAGATCAAATTGCAATTTAAATGATAACGCATACAGTTTTTAATCTTTTGATGTCATGCATTTCTTCACAAACAACATCGTGACCTGATGGCCGATTGGCTAGCGCTCTGGACTTGGGCACCACAGGCTTCAGGTTAGAATCCTGGCGGTGGCATGGATGTTTGTGAGTGGTTTGGAATCCATTTAAACTGTAGCTCCCAGTCTAATTGGCCCATTGATAGTAATAAATGACCGTAGAGGTACAAATTAAATCACTTGAGAGGGATCATTTGTAGCAAAATTATGAGTACTTGTGCTATAAAAGTAGGTGGGCTGATTTCATATGAAGGTTTCCTGAACTTTTTTTCAAAACAATACGAGACATAGAAGGCATACAGCGGATGTAAAAATTTGTACTTGAGGACTTAATTTATGTTGTTATTTCTTGTCATTTTTCTACGCCATCACAGATTTTATGTGATGAAAGATATGAAAGTTACTAGAATACCTTTTAGGAGCATATAAGTCCATGTTACTGGAATTTTTCATTACCAATGGAGTGGGGTCATTTACAGCTGTAGAGGTGATGAACAAAATAAAATAAAACTCTTAGCAGAGTCATTATGATTTTATATTTTAATACGAGAATTGATTATTTTAAAAGACGAATTTCAAAATGAATAAGTAATGCAAAAAGAAAAATATGTGACGAAAAACTTGATATGTAGTCATTAATATTAATATGTTAACATTTTTTAACTTTGCCTACATGGGTAGTAACATATGTCAAATTTTGCCAAATCTCGGACAATTACAATGCAGCAAGTCGCGATATACTACGCAGTTAACATTCCTTTTATAAGTATATATATATACAACGCACTTTTCTTTTATAAACATTTGATGAACAAAATATTTGTTCATTTGTAGTAAAAGTTGAAAATTATTTGCTTGTTTGCACAGTTTTTTCCAGGGCCCTGATAAATGGAAAAATTATTTCTCACTGCATTGGTTCTGAAACATTAAAATGTATTTCCATTTCAGCAATCAATATTTAAAATTCTGATACATAACGATTTCATTTCTTAAAAGTTTTCGTTCGATTTAGCTTAAAAAATTTAAGAAAATATTATAAATTATAAATAAATCGTAAAATTCTAAAATTATATAAAAAATGATTACATAGAAGTGATATAACAAATTTAAATTCTTAATTATATAGAAAATTTTATTCAAAATATAGTTATTTATAAATAAATTATTTAAAAATTTAAATTTGCGAATGCAATTTTAAAGATATTTACAAAATAATTATTTCAGTGCAAAGTGTGTTATAAAAAATCCAAAAAGCACGTCACGTCATATAATTTTAAATTAATAACTGTACAACATATCATTTTAAAGGGCATTTTAAGATTTAACTAATAAGTTTATTTGTTAAAAGATAAATTTGTAAATTTTAGAAAACAAATAATTCATAATAAAAGTTTAAAAAAATAAGGACGTTACCCAAGCAATAGCCATCAATTTGCTCATATCCAGGATAGCAGTCACAAACTTTGCGGTCAAACCAATCGAGGCGACAAGTAAGCGAATTTATTCCACAGTAACAATCTGAACAAAAAGGAATAATGGAACAGGACAGTGCCTTATAGCCCAAATTGTAATTCAAATGATAACGCATACAGTTTTTAATCTTTTGATGTCATGCATTTCTTCACAAACAACTTCGTGACCTGATGGCCAATTGCTAGGCCTTGGGTACCACATGTTTTAGGCTCGAATCTTGGTGGTGACACGAATGTTTGTAAGTGGTTCGGAATCCACGTTAAACTAATTAGTCTAGGTAACTAATTAACCTAAAGTGTGTACAAATTGACAGTTGAGCGGGAAACTAAATCACAACATTTGCAGCAAAATTATTTGTGCTATAAAAGTAAGTGGGCTGATTTTACATGAAGCTTTCCTGAATTTTTCAAGAAGTATTGGATATTGGAGGCATAGAGTGGATGTAAAAACTTTTACTTTTGACTTAATTTATTTATTTTTTCTATGTCATTGATAGATGTTATGTGATGAAAGATCTGAAAGTTACTAGTACATCATTCTGGACATTCAGCATCATTCATTCACGATGCCGGCAAACGCGGATGCGACCATCTTGATACTGTAAGCAGAACTTGTTTTCCCCCGAAAAAATGACGTCTCGCCATTTCAGATTCGTCGTTGAGCATACCAATGAAGGCCATCCGTCATGTTGAAGCATACCAATGAAGGCCATCCGAGATGAGAGTCCATGCTGCTGCAAACGTCGTCGAAGTGTTCGTGCAGACACTTGTTGCCTTGAAAACGACCCCAATTATTGACCCAGGGCTCGTGACGTGGCTGCACGATCCATTAAAATCATGCATATAACATGACTGTCTTCTCGGCTGCTAGCGATAGGGGTTCGTTGAGATCCAGCACGGCGTTCCGTAATACCGTCCTGAACCCATCGATTCCATATTCTGCTGACAGTCATTGGATCTCGACCGACGCGAGCGGCAATACTGAGATACGATAAATCGCAATCCCGGTAAACTACAATTCGACCTTTATCAAAGTCAGAAACGTGCTGGTACGCATTTCTGCTTCTTACAAGAAGCATCACAACACCTTTTCACCAAGCAACAACGTTCCAATGCAATTTGTGTATGAGAAACCGATTGAACAATTTCCTCATTTAAACACATTGTAGATGTCGCTATCGGCGTCTGTTTTGTCTAAATGCGCTGAAAAGCTAACCATTTGTATATCACAGCACCTTCTTCCTGTCTTTTACATTTCACGTCTGTAGCATGTCGCCTTCTTGGTGTAGCAATAATGGTCAGTAGTGTATTTAGAAGCGTATAAGCCTATGTACCTGCTAAAAAAAAGATTGATTAGTTGTTTTTTTGCGCCGCCATTGATGTTCTACGATGGGGAGATAAGAGATAATAGAATAATCGATAATAGAATGATTGAGAGAACACTTTTAAAAACTACCTTGGTATCGACCCTACTTTTTTGTTCACCTCTATAAAATGCTCTGCAAAAGATTATTTGTCTTTTTATTTTTTGGCTTAGAATTTGTGTTCAGAAATGTAGCTTAACCTTTAAATGCAATGTATATGATAATTAATTTAATGCAGTTTTGAGAGATAATATTAATGTCAAATAACAACAACAACAATAATAATAATAATTTTTCCAACATAACCATACGAACGAATCAGAATTTTCCAAAAATATTTTTAATCTTACCTTTCGGAGTTGTCGTAGGTATCGTTGTTCTTGGCTTTTCTGAAGTAACCACAGATGGGGTTGATGTAGCTGAGGAAATGAAAATTTGTGATATAATTTTAACTCTTAAGATACTCTTTGATATAATTTTTAGCACTTTAAATGAAATTTTGTGATATAATTTTAAATGATGAAATGGTTAACATAATAATTTCGTATGTAAAATGATAAAAAGTTTTTGCATACCGTATTTTAGCGCGCACATAGGAAATTGCGCAATCTGTAATAATGTTTCCTATGAGCATGCGTGCTATGGTAAAAAGCTAACGGACGTCCAAAATACGATATGCAAAAACTCTATTAAAACGTATTACTACAAAACTTATTAGTAGAAATTAGCGTATTAGTTTTTAATGTGTCAATACATTGTTATGTTGTATCAATCAATTTCAGTAAACCATAATTTCCTAAATATAACGACTAGTGAGTGCATTCCATGTTTTTTTTGTAATTCTAGTTTGAAATTTGAATTGATTGAAATAAAAGCTACTTCGCTTTTCATAGAAAGCTTAGGATATTGTAATTTCTGACTGTCAGTCAAAGAATCATTATTTTCTACACTAGCAAGAAATGAAATCTAAAAAAAAGAGATCCAATCAATATAATTAGAAATAAACATTGGTCTTTCTGTACCTGAAAAGTTTTCAAATTGTTTACGTTAATATTAACATTATTTTAATATGCATTAGAACTATTATCCTTCTTTATAAGTTTCTTTAACTCATTTTTCAACGTTATTTTTAATGATTCTAATTTAGAAAAAGTTCATGCGTTTCCTGTTCGTATTTATCAAATTCTTTGTCCAGGCAAGAGCTAAGAATATCATTATTTAATTTTGTCAGTATCTAAAGCATTTACGTCATTTTCATGCACTTCAATGAAAAAAATTTTTTTCTCGATTTTGTAAATTTTTTACTTGAGTAATTAATCGAGTAATCTTTCCTTTTACAATTCGCTTGTGTTTTGGAAGATCTTCCATGTTGCGGTTTTATGACTTTCTCAATGCAAGTACGATGCTGTGCACTTTGTTGAGCAAACATTTTCGATAACAAAAACGTTTTATTGACCACTACACTCATCTAAAAATATAAAAAATATGAATATTTGTTGAATTTCAATTCTTTGACTGCGATGCGCCATTCTGAAGAGACTGAAAGTAGCAGCACAACGCTCTTAAACAATGTTTATTGCTCGACTCAAAAAAAATGTATGTAGCAAAACATTTCGTGACTTAAGTGTGCCCTCTTACTGAGAACAAAAAACCACATCACTCAATAAGTCTCCTGTCTGACACATATATAGCAACACTGTGGACAGAGACCCATATAATTTTGGGTAGCAGCACCCTTCAAACGACTCGTGTCAAAATTTCATGACATTCTGATAATTAGTTTACTGGTTACTGTGGTTTTAGTGACCCCAGTTTTGAATTTTCAAAACAATGGACAAAAAAAATTTCGTGTGTTGATTAAACATTGTTTTCTGACGAGGAAATATACTCAAAACACACTACTTAAAGCCAAACAGGGGCTTGATAAGCGTTATGGAGACTCCGCACCAGAGAAATCAACTATTATTGACTGGTATGCTGAAATAAAAGGCGGTCGTACAAATACCGATGATGCTGAAAAGCTCTGGTCACCCAAAATCGGCAGTTGTTCCTGAAAAATAAAAAAAAGTCCACAAAATAATTTTGAAATACCTTAAAGTGAAGTTGAATGAGATGCCTGACCCCTTAAAGATATCAGAAGGTAGTGTGCTTACAATTTTACACAAAAAGTTCAGCATGCTTAAGTTGCTTTTGAAATGGGTGCCGTGTTTGCTCACACCGGACCGAAAACAACAACGCATCGACGATTCAGAGCGCTGTTTGGAGCTGTTTCAAGATAAAAAGGATTTCTTGCTTTGTTATGCGACATGGATCCACTACTACACACATGAATCAAAATGATCGTCAGTGGACCGGTGAAAGTCGTCCAAAGGACCAAAAATTCAAAAATCGACAGGCAAGGTTATGGCATCCGTTTTTCGGGACACGCATAATATTTTGTTCCCCGCCTATATTGAGAAAGATAAAACTATCAATAGTGAATAGTACAGGGCATTATTGGATCGATTGAGAGTAGAAATTAAGAAAAAAAGTGCTGTTTCATCAAGATCACGTATTGACCCGTATCACAAATGGATGAAAACGATTGTTAAATTGAATGAATTACGCTTTGAATTGCTTCCCTATCCACCGTACTCTCGGATCTGGCCCCCAGAGACTATTAACTTTTGCAGGCATCAAAAAGATGCTCCAGGGAAAGAAATTTGGCTCAAATGAAGAAGTGATTGCAATCACTAAGACCTGTTTTGAGAGCAAAGACAAATAGTTCTACAAAAAACATTGAAAAATTAGAGAAAAGCTGGAATGAATTATCACTCTTGAAGTAGAGTAGATGAATAAAGCCGTATTTCTAAAAAAAAAAAAATTGCTTTTCTTAGCTAGACCGGTTGATTATTGAGTGATGTGTTATTATAGAGAACATATAAATACAATTACAGTCTGCAATACAAATATACAGATAATCTCACAAAACATTTTTGATTATATAGATCTATCCAAACTCAACTTGAATTATTAAATAAGTATAGTTAAGAATGAATTAGTTAAGAATCATTTCATAAAATAATTCAACTACATTAAAAATAACAGAGAAATGAGTTGTTTTTAAGAACCAATAGGAAAATTTCCAAATTTTAAATCTTACTTTTTGGAGTTGTCGAGATTTCAGCCGTTTCGCATTTCAGTAGTACTTACAGCTGTAGTTGATTCTTCTAAGGAAATAAGCATAAGCTGAACAAATTATCAAATTTATAGTCATTAATTTAGCCAATCAGCGGCCTGAAAAACACATAGATGGTGATTCTGTTTTGTCACGTGGATGCATAAAAGTCACGTGGACATTGGCCTTTCGGGAATTAAATATTTCCCATCAGAATTTATTTCATCAAGTTATTTATGCTTATATATACAATTGGGGGCCTGATGGCCGGGCCTGAAACTCGATATCACAGGTTTCTGGTTCGAGTCCCGGCCAAAAGTGGTTCGGAGTCTTTAAACATAGGTTCCACTCAATAGGATCATGGGGGCAGTGTTATTTCCCATCACAAGAATGCCCCCTAGGTAGTGCTAAATGAGTAACAGTGGTGCAGCCCTTGCTTATGTCAGAAAGATTAACTTTGTTGCCAGCTGCATTAGAACAACATATATTTTTTATCAGTTCAGAATATCAGATTAGCTACACATTTTAGACACTTTCGTAATTAAGAGTTTTGAATTATTCATTTTCTTATATTTGTTATTTTATTATTATAAAGCTCAAAGGAATGAATCACTTTCTACTAAATTGAAAAGCACGAAACATCCCTGATATTTTAAAGGCCTTATAATACGGACTGTTTAGTTAACTTCAATTTGAAGCAAACCCCCGTTGCTACTCAAATTACGAGTTCATCGCTGCTGACACATCCGACATTCACCTTTCGTACCGCAATTTCATGAAACATTCTATCTCCCATTTTGCGGGAATCCATGAGGGAAGCGTTATTTATGATTACATTATTTCTCTTTCGTGTTAAAAAAAGTTCGCCAAAGGTCATAGGCAACTTTAACTTATTATTTGAAAGGTAAGGACAGGTTTGCTTCATATTGAAAGTAACAAATTAGGCCCGTGTGAAATGCCCTAACACATGTGTGAAGCAAATATTTCGAGTAAAACCAGCTTTCTCCATAGAAACAGTGCAGCCTGATAGCCAATTAGCTAGCACTCTGGCCTTTGATACCATAGGCTTCAGGTTTGAATCCTGGCAGTGGCATGGATGTTTGTGAGGGGTTCGGAATCCTTTTAAACTGGTGGTCCCGGTCTAATTAGCCTACTGTGTGCTCAAAATGACCGTGGAACGACAAGACAAACCAAACCGGAGAAATAATGTGATGTGAGTCACGTATTTGATGAACATTGAGGCCGCTGAATGGGTTAAATGAAATATAAAGAATTTATTTTTGTTTTTATATTGGATGTACTAATAACATTTCAAATTTTTATGTTTAATATATAATTTATATTTTTATGTTATGTTTTTAAAATATTTAATTGCAATTTAAAAATATGCAAAAAAAAGAAAACGCGACATACATGCGACGAATAAAACAAAAACATACCATCAGCTGGAAAATTATGGAAAATGATAAGGTCTCATTTATAATATCCATTATATTACTGTATGCGACAATAATTTGAATGCTTACTACTGTGTCCAAAAAGTAAGACCCATTTTCAATTTAAAATTCCCGGGGCTTATGGAATTTCATTTTTTTTTTTTTTTTTTAGGTTGCTGACAGTGTTCTTCACATCTCTGTGAAATTTGATGTCGAAATATCCATTAGTGTTTGAGTTACGCTTGGCTTTGTGAGACGTTAAAACTGATTCTGGAGATTTTTGAAATGTCTGAATTAACTGAGCAAAGAACTTGCATTCAATTTTGTTTGCGGAAACGTTTGGAATGTTGCAGAAGGCATTTCTATATCGGAAAAAAATGTTTAGAAGTGGTATAAACAGTTCAAAGAAGGCAGAGAAAGCGTTGATGACGAAGAGCCCTCTTGTCGACCATCAACCGACGAAGCTCACGTCCAAACAATTAAAGATTTGGTGCTTGCAAACCATCGATTTACAATTAGAGACCTTGTTGCTGATGTTGGAATTTGAAAATTCCATTTTAAAAGATGTTTTGGGCCTCAAACGCGTCAAATCTCGATTTGTACCGAAAATCACTGAAGGCGCCAGTTCACACTGCATTGATTCTTCGTGACGTTTTGCCAAAAATGAAACCCATATCGTTCCACAACCACCGTATTCACACCGTGCGACTTCTGGCTATTCCCTAAATTCAAAAGACCACTCCGCTGAACCGTTTTGAGTCGATTAACGAGATTCAACGTGAATCGCCAGCGACCTTTGAAGGCCATCCCTACCGATGACTTTTTAGCATGCATTGAGGATTGGAAAAAAGTTGGCATAAGCGCATTGTGTCCGAAGGAGATTTGGAAGAACAAATAAATAGTTTTTGAAAAAAAAAATAATAATTGGTCTTACTTTTTGGACACAGTAGTAAAATAAAAATATACAAAGAATTGCAATGTTGATATATGTAAAAAATAAATTTTAAAATTCAAAAGTCAGAAGTATTTTTGAATTCTGGTGATTCTAGTTTATATTAAGTTTATTCTAGTTTATTTTAAAATTTTTAAAAGTAAAGTTTATTGTAAATTTAATATTAAAAATTATTATTTACAATGAGAAATTAAAACGATAAAATGATTATCAAACGTTAAAATTTTGTACTAAAAATTATTGCTATTGAAAAAAAAAAAATGAATAATGTCGCTATTCAATTAAATTGACTAAATTTTCCCCCTAAAAATATCTTTGCACTAACACATTTTATTTTACTCATCACAAAACATTTCAGTTTAAAAAAAAAGCATCTTTTATGATTTAGAATTTTCATTTTAACAACAAAATTTGTCCTCGTGCATTACTTAATTACGAGTTCATTTGAACATTTAATTTTAAAATTCACTGATTGGTGATATTTTTAGAAATACGTTTATTATCCAAAACTTATTCCTTTCATCTAAATAGTTAAAAAATATGAAAAGATAATAACAATAATAAATGTATTAAAAAAAATAAAATCATTACCATGGCAGTAGTTGTTAATTTGAACATATCCAGGGTAGCACTCACAGACTTGACGGCCAAAATAATCGAATCTGCAAGATCGTGCGTATCTGCCGCATTCACAACCTAGAAAGGAAATAATAGCATCACTATAAATTTCATCAATCATCAGTAGCGCAATTTATCATCATCAATAGCATTTATCATCATCATATAAATAATTATCATCATCATCATCAGTAACATAATTTATCATTTTATCATCATCATCAGTAGCGCAATTTATTATCATCATCAGTAACATAATTTATCATCATCATCTGTAGCGCAATTTATTATCATTATCAGTAACATAATTTATCATCATCATCATGGCGCAACAGACCCATGATGGGCCAAGGCCATCTGCCTACTGGCAAATTTCGAGACAGGAGATGTTTTTCTTTTACGAGGTAGGGTTGTTAATCCGACGCCCAAAGCTCTTACAGCCATAATAGATCGGGACCTACAGTTTAAAGTGGATTCCGAAAATATAAATTTATACTTTTCTTAAATATTTTGTTAAGCATTTTAAAAACCATGTAATTAGTGAAAAATTATAGATTGGTTTATATTTTGCAGTAATTTGCATTTCGAGAAACATAATAGTTTTATACTCAGATATATGGTGAACAAACATGCTATTTGGTGATTGATCTTATATTCAATAAACAAGTAAATTTTTGTGTATAAGTACAAATTACACAAATTAACATTTATTTATAGCATTTTTATAGTAACGAACAGTAAAATGAAAATTATGGTAATGAGAAATTTAATGAAAATCGAATATATAATGAGAAATATGAGTTTTATTTATTAAAAAATAAAATTGCATTAGGAATAGTTTCAGATATTATATAAATTTAATCTTAATTATGTTTTTTAATATTTTATCGAAATGTCAAAGAAATGAACCTTCTGTAAGACTGCTAACGTAAAATAAAAATAATGATATAGAAACAAATTTTTTTACGAAATGACACATTGTGCTATACAGTGGTTATCAAACTGTGTTTTTAATCTTACTTACTCGGAGTTGTCAGAAACTTTGTTGTACTTGTCATTTCAGTAGTACTTGCAGCTGTAGTTGTTTCTCCTAAATAAACGAAAGCTCTACACTAAATATCGGACCAAAGTTGCAATAATTTCTTAAATAAATGTAAATAAAGTACCCGTATACTAAGTTTCTGTATACAAATGTTAAAATTATATGTTTATTTTACAATAATTTTGAAACCCTCAAAATATATATTCCCCAAAAAAAAAAAAAAATTTAAATTTTGGGTTCTGCAAGAAATAAATTTTATATTTTTAAATTCTGATGATTCTAGTTTTTATTTGAAATAATTTATAAAAACTAACAGAACCCGGCATACATTGTCCTGCCAAAAAAAAAAATGCATTGTAGAAAAATACACATCGCGAATATACACTGAAGTGACAAAAAGTCATGGGATACCTCTTAATATCGTGTCGGCCCTAAGATTCGCCCTGCGAAGTGCAGCAACCGACGTGGCATGGACTCAACAAGTCAATAAGTCTTCTGCAGGAATATTGAACCATTGCTGTCTCGATAGACGTGATTTAATTGTGAAAGCGTTGATGGTGCAGATTTTGGGCACGAACAGACCTCTCGATGATGTCCCATAAATGCTCGATGGGTTCATGTCGGGCGATCTCAGGTGGCCAGATCATTCGTTGGAATTGTCCAGAATGATCTTCAAACCAATCGCGAACAGTTGTGGCCCGGTGACATGGCGCATTGTCATCCATAAAAAATCCCATCGTTGTTTGGGTACATGAAGTCCATGAATGGCTGCAAGTGTCTCCAAGTAGCTGAACATAAGCATTTCCAGTCAATGTTCGGTCCAGTCGCACCAGAGGACCAAGTCCATGCCATGAAAAACAGCCCACACCATTACGGAGCCACCACCAGCTTGAACAGTGCCTTGCTGACAGTTTGGGTCCCTGGCTTCGTGGGGTCTGCGCCACACTCGAACCCTACCATCAGCTCTTACCAACTGAAATCGTGACTCATCGGACCAGGCCACGGTTTTCCATTCATCTAGGGACCAACCGATATGCTCACGTGCCCACGAGAGTCGTTGCAAGCGATGTCGCTCTGTCAGTAAAGGCACTCGAGTCGGTCTTCTGCTGGAATAGCCCAAGAAAGCCAAATTTCTCCGCACAGTTCTAACAGACAAGTCCCTTGTACGTCCCACATTGATTTTGCGGTTATTTGACGCAGTGTTGCTTGTCTGTTAGAATTTACGACTCTTTGCAGACGTCGCCGGTCTCGGTCGTTAAGTACAGGCGGTCGACCACTCCGCTGTCCATGATGGGATGTTATGCCTGAAATGTCATACTCTCAGGCACACTCTTGACACAGTGGATCTGGGAATGTTGAATTCCCTAACGATTTCCGAAATGGCATGACCCATGCGTCTAGCTCCAACTAACATTCCGCGTTCAAAGTCTGTTAACCCCCGTCGTGAGGTCATCATCACGTCAAAACCTCTTCACTTGAATAACTTGAACAGAAATGAAAGCTCTGCGAAAGCACTGCGCATTTATACCTGAGTTCACGCGATGCTACTGCCATCTGAAAATTTGCATATTGCTATCCCATGACTTTTGTCACTTCAGTGTATTCTCCATGTTCCAATATACGTGTATACTAATTTTCATGGATATCGTTTGAACAATAAATAAGATTAAATGCTGCAACACCATCTGGTGGCAAGTAACAATAAAGTGGATGGCGCAAACCTATTTCCATACTCAATACATATTATGAATATTACGAATATTGCGAATTTATGTGTTAAATTTTGTTTGCGGAAACGTATAGAATGTTGCAGAAGGCATTCGGTGAGCATTCCTAAATCGGAAAGAAATGTTTAGAAGTGGTATAAACAGTTCAAAGAAGGCAGAGAACGCGTTGAAGACGAAGAGTCCTCTGGTCGACCATTCACTTCAACCAACGAAGCTCAAAATAATGAAAAATATGTTTATTTGTTTTCGATCTTTGAATATATATTTTTTATTTATGAAAAGACAATAACTTTTAAAAACGTGTAAATCAGTAGTAGTCTTTTTTCTTTTTCCATTTACAAATTTTATTACGAAAAAATAAGGTAAAATACTTTACAAATGATTGCCTCATTAAATAATCTTTTTTGTTTCGTAAAATGTAAAATTTGAAATAGGAAATAAAAATTATATGCAGATGGATTCGAAATATTTAATGAAATAATTACATCTCAATACAAAAGAAATTAATTTATATTAATAATAAAAATACAAATTATCAAAATCTTTAAACTTATTTTTAGGAGTTGTGAATTCCGTAGTGCTTGGCATTTTAGTGGTACTAATAACTGACACACTTCCTATAGCTAAAGAATAATACATTGCACATGAAATACTTAAAACACACCCGAAATGTTTATATTTTATAAATAATAAAACATTATCATATTTAATATGATTTCGTTTGCACTATCATGTTTATCATATTCTATAAACAACTAAAAAAAATACTTTTTAATTATTATTAAAAGCTTAAAATTTTCCAGTGAAATTTCGAAAATCTAAAATTTAGAAAAACCATATATGAGTATCGTAATCAAATGCATGATATGATTTTATTGCATGTTATTATATACACTCAAGAGCCAAAACATTATGACCACCCCTACATTTTGCAATGAACTCGCCTGGATGACGTGGAAGGCCCGTGATCAGGTGGAAGTAGTATTTAACTGGTATTAAGTGGTGGTATGAATCCATGCCAAGGCGGGTTGAAGCTGTGTTGCATGCGCCAAAGGTGGGCCAACTCGTTATTGACAGGTGGTCATAATGTTTTGGCTCTTGAGTGTATATTACTAGCAGAACCTGGCATACATTGTCCTAAAAAAAAAATGCAAAATTTTCATAGATATCGTTTGAAGGTATACAAGATAAAATGCTGATCTGGTGGCAAGTAGCAAAAAGTGGATAGCGCGGACCAGATTTTCCATGCTCGAATACATATCATTACCAATTTTCATAGCGACTGGTTGAATGGTATAGAAGTTGATATACTGATACTACTAGACTTATTTCGATCGAAGCGACACCCCCTGTGGAATTGTTTGACTCACAATTACTATATTTGGTAGTAGAAAATAGAGTTTCGTGAGAAGTATTCCATGAGATTTTTTTAGTACATAAATCTAAGTTTTAAGCCATGTAGATTGATGAGTGAATGTGGGAAGAGTGGGCCTGAATGGCCTAGTATCTAGCGCTCAGTGCCACAGGTTTCGGGTTGGAGTCTTGGCCTTGCCAAGGATGTTTTTAGTGGTTCGGAATCCACTGTAAACCGTAGGTCCTGGTCTAATAGGATCGTAAGAGCATTACCTTGAGGTTTAGTCAGTCTTCAGTCGTCGTGGTTCCTCGCGAAAAGTGTAGCTGCATATTACCCTCAGCCATGGACCAGGTGTCGGCTTTCCTGAACCAGGGGGATTAGTAAAAACAACATGTGGGAAGAGTTTCATGATCAGTGGTCTTTCAAAAAGTGGTTGATTGGTTGGTGAGTTTTTTGGCAAATTCAGCCATGCCGAGCTCAGACACAAGTCTTTAAATCTTATAAAGTTCATACATCACATTTTAAATTAGTTGCAACGGTTAATGTTTTGAAAAACGTAAAAATACACTCAAAAGCCAAAACATTATGACCACCTGTCCATAACGTGTTGGGCCCACCTTGGCGCTCAACACAGCTTCAACCCGCCTTGGCATGGATTAATACCACCACTTAACACCAGTTAAATACCACTTCCACCTGATCACGTGCCTTCCATGTCATCCAGGCGAGTTCATTGCAAAATGTAGGGGTGGTCATAATGTTTTGGCTCTTGAGTGTATAATCTGGTAGTTATCTCCCAGTATGTTAATTAATAAAGGATTAGTAGCATTAAATCTAAGCTGTCTCATTCGTTTAAAATGTACGCATTCTTTTAAAATGTGTTTAATAAGATAAAACATTATTGCATTTTAAGCAGCGACGAGGCGATATTTCTGAAGAAGATATCTATGGGTAAAATAAGCATGTCCTATTCGAAGTCTTGTTAATTTAACAGCTAAAAATCTGTTAAGATTTGAGCCTAGAAAGCCTGTGATGATGGGATTTTATAAACTAGAGTTTATTATTCATTTCTTGGTCCAGGGTTTCTGCTAAGAGGAGGCGATTGCCTTTTTCATATATTTATTCGAGTCGTCAAATGGTATTTCATAATTAACTTGCCCGGAAGGATTATTTGCTGCATCATCTGCTTTTCATTACTGGGGATACCCGCATGTCCCGGAATTCAGCAGAACTTTCTATCATAATCTTTTTTCAATTAATTTAAGGCAGGCTTTAACAATCTTCAGTATTGCTGGGTTGGCTTTTTTTCGATTCCTTCTATTAGCTCACACTCTCCCTATCTATATCTTGTTCAAATTTTCAATTGTTCATAAAATATTTTTATTCGTCCATCCTCGAGTTCAAATACATTTTTTTTGAACTTGTAGTGGATGACACTGATGTTTAATGCAGTTTTTTTCAAATATTAATTCATTCGTTAAATTTAATTCATTAATTTTAATTTTTTTAGATTTAAGTTGCATATATGTACCAATAGATGTCGCCAGATAAACTTAAAAAAAATGAATGAAAATTATTTATAAAGGACTTTCTGCAATAGAGTTGGAAAAAGTAGGAATTGACTTTAAAATTTTTTTTTTTACTTGTTTATAAAAATATTTAGCAGGGCATTTATGCAGGATGCCTTAGGATTAAACATAAAAGTCAGTTTTAAGCTCAGTTACGGTCGAAAGTGAGAAACTACGTGATGCCGGCTATGCTTTACCTGGTGCATAACGGAATGGCTTTCACGCCTAGGGTGATCCTACCAAAAGCTAGGCTCCGACGTACTTCGCCCAGGACTTAAGGAAAGCCAGCAGGACTTAAGGGAAGTTCAAAAAGCGGAAAACACATCAATAGTATATTGGATTTGAAATTAACACCATTATAATCTTTTGTGTGTTGTTGAGAATATTTAATTAAACATGAAGATGTTTCTTGACATATAGCTTTTCAATAGCAATGCTAAAATTTCCTAGCAATATATCTGAATTTGATATTATCTAACCCTATGGAATAGATTTAAGAATTCATGGGTCAAAAACAGAAACGATTGTGCTGTAAGTTGGATTAATTCATTAAATTCATTAGATGTGATCAATGAAACTTGTGAAAAGATTTTTAAAAAATTACTTTTTTATACTTAATTATTTTCGAAATGTAAAATTTTCTCTGTATTCCAACTCATTATATTCTAACTGGAATGTCAGTAAAAATCATATAAATTTTTGATATAAATATACTGTGTCATAGTTTTTTACAAAAATATATATGCTCAAACTTTTTCCACAATTTTGCCCATTTAATGTAACACTAATTAAAAAGTTCTTTGTTCTAATGCAGCTGACAATACAGAGACAGTTAACTTTAGGTCATAAGCAAGGGCTCCACTATACACATTTAGCACTATCCAGGGGGCACATGTAGCTTGAAGATACGCTACGGAGACGAGTAACACTTTACTGAAATTAAGCCCTATAAATGATGATTTTCAAACAAAAACGCTACTAATATTATTTACATTTATTCTTGTTCCCTTTTAAGTCCGGAAGAAAACTCCCGAACTTTTTACATGACTACCATTATATTCCCATGTACTAATTACATAAGTAGAAGTTCAGTCATTCTCGATTTGTACTGCTACGAAGCAAGTTCAGTCATTCAAAGATACAGTAGTATGTATTTTGAAAGAATTAATTTTAAAAGTGATGAATGTTTAAAAATATCGCATGTTGAAAGGAACAGGTACTTTGGTCTCTTACCTATTGAATTATTAAAAAACAAATTAATAAAATAAAATAAATTTACATTATTAATTAAATAAATACTTATTTTTTGTTAAATTCCTTTCATTAAATTATTTAAAGAGAATTGAAAAAAAATTAAGAAGTGAAAAAGAAAGCGATAAATGCAGAGTAGCAGTTGAAGAAATATACTCGTTGACAGATGTATACATAATTAGAAAAAAAGAATTTAAAGATGCTGTGTTGGTAGTGACTCATCCTCGCTGCCCTGCAGCGTGGGACAGACATCCCATGAGTAGTCTACTCTCTATACATACATATGTAATTTTTACACATATCTCAAAAACTCTTCGAGAACCACAAAAATAAAACACTTGGTCTTATAAGGTAAATGGTAGAACACAAACTATAAGGTAAAGATTGTAATGATAAGATAAAGACGATAAGATAAGAATAAGAAAAAGATAAGATAAGAAAAACGTTTCATCTACCAAGTCCTGTAACCAACCTAGTCACTACGTGGCATTGTTAGATGGTTTGGAACAGCAAGCAGCATGTATGTTTTAGGCAGCATGTCTGTTATAGAGTTTGTATTTATCTTTGGAAATTTGGGGCAGCCCCCTCGAAGCTGCTAAGTGTCCTGTGGCGTTGCAATTAATGCATTTAGGCACCTCAAGTGTCCCTTCAATTGGACACTCCTTATGGTAGTGTTCTTTACCACATTTAAGACACCTAGCTTTAAACCCACAGTTATTACCATTGTGATGGAAATTATTACATTTAAAACATTGGAGGGTCATTGGTCGTAAGTTAAATTTCTCAACTTTTACAGTAAAGTATAGCAATCGTTCTAGTTTAAGCATTTCCACGCTCTTTTGTTCCCTAGCAAGGGTAATCTGCCAGATTGGTCGAGGCTGCTTGGTTTAAGATCTTTGTAACTGGGTTACCTTGTCAAAAGTGTAACCTAGATTAACTGACTCTTCTTTGATTTCATTATCAAGAGTTTTCAAGTAGAGACCTTTGATAACGACCTTTAAAGAACGTTGATATTTAGGCGTTATCACAAAAAATATTCGATTGAGTTTTCTGCTAGATATCTAGTTATAGCCCTGTGCTGATTTTCGTCGATGGGAAACATCTTGATCATCACATCCGCAATTTTAATAGTAACTTTACTTTCAAAAAAATTTTTCAAAATTGGCAAGCCTAGTTTTCAGATTTTCAGTTGGCTTGAATGATAATTTACTAAGAAAATGTTTCCTTTTTCTATCTATATATATATCATCATCATTAACATCATTGGTTCAATAGCCCCATTGTGGGCCAAGGTCGTCTGTCTGCCTAATGACAGATTAAAAAGAAAAGAGATGTTGATTTTTAACGGGTAAGGTTTTAAAGTAAGCCTTAAGCGGAACGATCATTTTTAGAAGGGGACTTACCTTTTAAAGCGACTCCAGAGCTGTAGTCACTCGGCCATCATATATATATTTATATTTGCGCAATGATTTCATTAAAAATGAAGGCCATGATTTCTTTATCATTTTAATGGCAAGAAAGTGAATAAATATGAATTTAAAATTTTTCCTCTTGTATCTCCATGAAAGAGGATGATTGCCTATGAATTAAAACTGATTATAATATTTGAATTTTTAATCTTTCCTTTCTGTTCTGTAAATTCATAACACGTTGATTTCTAAATTTCAATTTTAAACTTTTAAAAAAAAATACTGCTGATTATACTTTGCAGTTTTTATTTTTAAAAGTTTTTGTGCATAATAATTTCAGTTACTAATTTTTAGTAGAAATTTGCTGCTTTTGTTGAGCTGATATTTTTTTTAAAAATAATATTCACTTTTAATTAACTCTTTTCACGGTTTATTCTGAAATATATATATGGTTTTTTTCATATGTACAAACAAGGCTTTTTGGTAGTTATTTAAATGCTATGTATATTTTTAAGGATGATTATCTATGTATGATTTTACTTTATTATGACAAATTTTATGTCAGCATGTAAATAAATATTGAAGAACATTTTTTGAATGGTTTTTAATACATCTTTATAACATTGTTTAAAATCTCTTTCCTAATCCAGATTTAATGACGTATATTAGTTTCAAGAAATGTTTATTTGTAAAAATTATAAATTGCATATCTGTAGTTCAATTATTAATTTAAACGACATTTTAATTTATGTCTTTGTCTTATCTACATTTTTTTAAAATTGTATTTTAATAAAATTAAATTTTCAATTCCATGTTTTTCTACTTTATTCATGTTTTGAATAAATGATTGAATTGAAATTAAGGTGCTTCCATTTTTTTTTTTTTTTTTTATTTCGGGATAGCATTTATTGCTCAAAATCTGCAATCACTTATTAAACTAATCGTTAAAAATTTTATGCTTTATACAGATTAGAATAATTTTACAAAACTTTACATTAACACTAAGAAAAGAAATTTTTTAAACGTAAAATTTAGCCAAATTTAGAATTTATTTTAAAAGTTTTAATTTTAAAAAAAAATAATAATTTTGATGATTTTTAACCTTTCAATAAAATACGGAATTCTAATTTTTTTTTTCAGTTTCTTATATTAATATTTGAATATTCCATAGTTAAAAGACATATTTTAAACAGCGTTTAAATATTCTAATAAATTATTTCAATATTATTAAGCAATAAATGACAATCAATATGTCATAAAAATCGCCATTTTTTACTGTCTTATTTTTGAATAACGGAAATAAAAAAGGATAAATATGTAGATGACGGAGATTTCAAAAATTTTATGGATTATTTGTGGAATTCTATGCAGTAGATACATGCAGATATTTCATTTTCTTTAAAATAAACTATTTAAAAGTTTATTTAAAAAAAATTTTTTTGTAATATGTCATTTTTGGCGATAGAATATTCATGATAGATGATAATCTTTAATCTCGAAATGTTGTCTAAAATCATTAAATGTTGTATTTGATAGTTTAAAATTTTTTTTTTTTAAATTATGCAATACACGCTTGGGTTACGAATAAATTTATATAGTAAATAAGTGACTACATTTAATTTATTTTCCTTCTAACTGCATAAAATATTTATAGATCATAATTATTACTAGTTGTTCAATATAACCTTATTTATCATATTATATAATAAATAATATTATTTATTATATATAATAATTTTATTATCTATATAATATATGATTATTATATAGATTATATATTTATTTATATTATATATATAATAATTAATTTAATATCAATAATTAATTATTTATATGATATATAATTATTTTATCTTATATTATTATTAATTTATATATAATAAATAATATTTAATATTTATTTATTTATTTTTGAAATGCAGCTGGCAAACAGACATGGACGTCTTAGATGCCTTAAGGCAAGCGCTGCACTGATTTTACTTTTGCATGACCCAGGGGAGCGTGTCACTTGAAGATAAGCAACGGACGCGGAGTAACAATGCCCCCGCAACGCTCTATGATCCTATTAGACCGGGACCTACGGTTTAAAGTGGATTCCGAACCACTACACATCCATGGCACCGCCGGGACTCGAACCCGAAACCTGTGGTAGCCAGAGCATTTAATATCATATATATATTAATTATTTATATGATATATAATTATTTTATCATATATTATTATTAATTTATATATCATAAATAATATTTAATTCAATATAATAATTAATTTAATATACATATGAATAATTTAATATACTTATTTTATATACAATAATTAGCTAAAACTAACTTTTTGGTGGATACAAACATGATTTTTATTTATATAATAAAAGCAAGTGCACTAATAATTTATTTTTTCTGTGCAGTTTGGCGTTGTATATCAGGATAGTTCTTACTCTGCTATAATTTTTTATTCAACACTGATGTGCAAATTTTATGATTCGTCCAAGTTATGTATATTATGTGCAAATTAATTCAAATTAATAAACAATTTTAAAAAACTTTTTAAAAATGCATATTAAGAAGGTAAATATACTGATAAAAACAGATTTTCGAACAGAAGAAGATTGGAAGATTTTTCGATTCTGTAAAAATGAATCATTACAGTAAAAATATCGATTTTCTATCCTCTGTTAATTCATAGCATCTTCAGAATAACCATGACTTTATAATGAGGATTAGTTCTTACTATTTTAAAATAATGCTATGCACAGATAATTTATTCAAATTATTTAGTTTATATCTTATTTGGTTTATTTAACATCTCTATATTAATATGCATTTTAATACAGGTAAAGTACATTTTCATATTTCATTCTATTTTTTGTTTATATAGTAAATGAACTCAGTAAGAATTCAGTTGCCTCGGTGTTAAATGCATCTAAAAGGCAAATGGCCTCTGACAACAGATTAAATCAAATTAATTATTTTGAAATTTTTTTTCTTTTTTTTTTTATTTATAAATATTTATACACAATAATTTTTTTCCTTTTCAATTTCTTTTCATTTTTAATATCATTTTTTAACCTCAACTGTTAAACGTTATCAGTGTTTTGTGAATGCAATTGGGATTTCCTTTTGATTTTTGTATTTTTTTCCACTTTTTTAACTAATTAAAATGTATCAAATTTAACATCGAATTGTCAAAAATTGTCAAGAATTAAATAATTTTATCAGAGCATTTATTAAAAATAGAACCTAAGAGGATTAAATAATAATATTTCATTCATAATTGTAATGAACAATAGATTTCAAATAATAAATTTTATTTTTCGGACAATTTATAACTAAATTTATAAAAAAATTATTAAAAAAGTAATTAAAAATTGTTTAAGGTACTCTATAAAGCCATAGGTAAAAAAATGGAAGTGTGCTGAAACATAAAATTTAAATGGATCGGGATATTTCCTTTTTGTGATTTACACAGTAAAGAAATTTTTGAAGCAGTTATGAATTTCCCAACGGATAGCAGATCATCAAATGGCAGTTCATATCAATTATGGCCAATTTATAAATCGTATTTTTCATAAGAGACCTTGAGCCACATAACTAGACTACCTCTAGTTATGTGGCTCACGGTACAACAGGTTTCGGGTTCGAGTCCCAGCGGTGACATGGATGTTTGTAGTGGTTCAGAATCCACTTTAAACCGTATATCTGGATCTAATACGATCATCTGCATCCGTAGCATATCTTCAAGCTACACGCACCTCCTGGGTAGTGCTGAGTAATGTTGGTGCAGCGCTTGCTTTAAAGCTTTGCCAGCTGCATTAGAAAAAAAAAACATATTGATTAAGCTCAGTTGTTAAAATTCTAAATTCAGTCCAATTCAAAAAGACAATTTTTTGTAACAAATTTGGATACTAATCTCACAGAAGTATTAGACAATGAGTAAAAACATATTTAGAGAGTAGTTAAAATTGAAAAAACTTCTTTGCTAATACTCATAATGACACTTTCAATTAAACTTCTAGTATACAAATACATCTTATTATTATGTATTAAAAGTAATATAATGTTAAAACTCTTATTTTTTCAATATCAAAATCAAATATTTCTAAATTAACACTTTAATATTAAAATTTAGCTATGGGTACATTTACACAACATAACAGTTTTTATCCACAAAAAATGATACACGAAAAATGAGTTTTACTTATTGGCATACGTCAATATATTTATTAATAGAGTGAAGTTAAATAGAATAATTATCAACAAATTAACTATAGAAAAAATTGTGTACTTTTTTTTTTAACATTAATTTCAAATTTACGTTTCTTTCAGAGAATTATTTCAGAAACATTTATTTTCAAATAAATTGGCACAGGATCAGTTTAATATTGAAATATTAAAAAAAAATTTCCCATTTCTAGATTTCTTTTGGGCCTGATGACAGACTGACTAGACCTCTGGTGGTCGGTGCCCCAAGTTTAGGGTGAATGCCATGGGTGAATGTAGTGGTTAGTAATCCATTTTAAACCGTAGGTCCTAGTCTATTATGACAGGCAGAGAAGGGCCCAGAATAATATGTAATACGCTTTGGTCGTATGGCTCGCAACACTACATCATAGTGCTGACATTTCATACTTCGGAATCTGGCATCAGGCAGACGGGCTGCTGCACAACTGAAGAAGAAGAAGTCTTCTTTAATCTATCTTGAAAATAGACATTTGTAATCTGTCCTTAGTTAAATCCTTTAGTTTTTATGTAGTTAATTTTTTACTATTTAACTTACATAATAGAGAATTCTTATTTTCAATAACTATCACTGGTAATTCATTCAATATAATTCTTTTAGTAGTAACCGGCAACATTTTATTAGTCTTTATTAAAATAATAGATGTTTTTGTTTCGTATGAAAGGTTGTAGCATACTTAAGACATCGGAAGGAATTGCTGTATTTAAACTGGTGTATTTGGTCACTTCATCACAAAACGTGCAGTTAAAATTTATTTATCGAAAAAAAGCTGTCAATGAGATATGAAATTCATTCTTTGAAAACATCAAATTTTATTGATAAATCAATAGTAACCAAACAGTGAAAATTTGCTAATATCCGAACTTTGAAATGAAAATGTGGATTGACGATAACTCAGGATTTCAACCAACGTTCAGCAATGAAAACGTTCGACTCGCTAACCACCAAGCTGCTCTACCTATATAAATCAATTCTAAAAGTAAGGCAGCGTCTGCTTTAGAAAATGTTTTTTTTTCTAATGTCAAGAAAATACTCGAGACTAAAATAGTTTTTAAATTACATAAAATCACTGAAAATAAACTTACAAAAAAACCTAGAATTATGTTATAATACACACTATTGTCGCTCTCCTATACGATAACTTTAGTTATAGTGCGGAAATTTATTAAGTTAAAATGATTTTACTCTGTATTGGAATATTAACACTACGTAGCCACTTATGACGTCAACGAATTATTGATATAAAAGATTATGCATGTATAGGTATGAGATTTTCAAACGTTTAGCATATACTTTGGTATAAGTATAGAATAAACTTTTATAAACAAAATTTTAGAGTTCTATATAAAATAAGAATTTTTTTTAAAAATTTTTACTATTTTATTTTGTATATTAGTACTATGGATCTCTTGAGATGTGAGAAGTGTAACTGCACTATAACGAACTTTTTTAACCACAGATGTCTTTACCGAGAGCATTCGTTTGACAGAATCGTCTCGGAAATGCTCGATTACAATTTCGGAAACATCTCTCAAGAAATCCCTGCAACAATTTCGCATTCAGCGGAAGGAGCTGACTTTAATTCTTCGGCATTTATGAATCGAACCTCCACCTTCCAATCTTCCACATTTCCTCAAAGTGCCAATCAGGAACGCCATTGGGATGTAAACAGCACCGCTGGTACAAATGTCCGGTACGCTTCGAGTAACACAGTACAGAATGAAAATTTCGATTACTTCAACTCATCACAAGGTATATTTTTTCCGGCTACTCAAAACTTTGAAAATTCTGATTACACTTACGGTGCCGAAAATCCTGCAATGGCTTTCTCTACCGCAGCCAGTACAACTACGTTAAATCCTTTTGAACAAACATGCCCGAATAATTCAGCATGGTTGCAGCCGGATCCTAATTTGTCCTTTTATAATCAACTTCCACCAAACTCGCAAGGCCTAGAAGATCCACCCAACTATCTAACTATATGTGATCCTACAAATAAATATTGTAATGTACCGATTAATATGCAATCTCGACAGAGTGCCATGCAGAATTGTGAAATGCAATGCTTCCAAGACAAAGACTATGATGCAGTGGCAATTGCCAGAAAATCGGACAGAACAACGAAAACCACGAGTTGGGCATCTGATTTAAACAGTACATCAATCAATGTTCAATATCCTGGAAACCCCTATGCAGAGAAGCCTAACCATATGGCCACTTTACAGCCTGTATCTACGAGAACCAATACGGTAATGAAAGAGAAATTTCATAATGAATTTTTAAATATTCAGAATTCTGCGTGTCGCAATATTGAAAATAGTCATTCATATACAAATCCTGATTTTGACCAAGGACTTTTAGGCAGTCAACTAGATGTGAATGAGATTTCTCACTATTCTTACAAGTCTCAAGCCCAATTTGACGATAAGAATAGATTTCAAAATATTTTTCAATGTCATTTTTGTGGCTCTTACCAAATAATTTTAAATGGTCAGGAATTGCCACTAAATTCAAGCAGCGTTCCATTTAAATGCAATGTATGTATTGAATTGATGAAATTAAAAGAGAAGATAGAGCCACGTGTTAAAATTGCAAAAGTATGTCATGAAAGATCTGCGAATAAATTGCAGAAGAAAATGAAAGTACTTGACAAGCGATTCTCATGTAATGCATGCAATAACACATTTACAAGCCAAAAAGATCTTGAGAGGCACATTCTCACTCATACCGGAGTGAGACCTTTTTCTTGTGATATATGCCATAAAAAGTTTTCACAAAGAGGCAATCTTAAACAACACATTCTCACTCATACAGGAGAGAAACCATATCCTTGTGAGATATGCGGTAAAACGTTTTCCTTACAAAAAAAAGCACGGAGAGAAAACTTTTTCTTAAGAAACATTTTCCTTGTGAGATTATAAAAGCACTCTTAAACAACACGCTCTCACTCATACCGGAGAGAAACCTTTTTCCTGTGAGATATGCCATAAAAAGCTTTTCGGAGAGAAACCTTTTCCTGTGAGATATGCCATAAAAAGATAGTAAGCATATCCACATTCTTACTCATTCAGAAAACAAGAGGTTTCAGTGTGATGTGTGCGGCAATTCGTTTAAATGTAATAAATATCTTCTTAAACACAAACGTAAACATCAGGCGCATAATTGACTGCTTTATATTCATATTAGAGGAATACGAAATAAAAGCGAAGAAATTAAAGTGGGCAGTTTTTATTTTTAAAAGTTGTTGTGAAAAACAATTTCAGTTAATATTTATTAGAATTTTACTCTTTTAAGCTGATATTTTTTAAATTCAATATTCATTTTTTAATTAAAAACTTTACACGGTTTCAATCTTGGATTAAATATAAGGTTTTTCGCGTATAAAAAATGCATTTTAGTTGATATTTAAATACTATATATTTTTAAGGTGCAAAAAATTTTAGTTTTTGCATGTTAATAAATATTGAATATATTTACATGGTTTTTTTTCAACACATCTTTATAACATTGTTGATTTAAAATTTCCTTCATTAATATAGATTTAATGAAGTTTGTTTGTTTCAAGTAAATGTTTATTTGCAAAAATTAGGCTTATGTATTTTTTAATTAAAAACATTAGAATTGTCCTTTTGATAGACTCCTGAAAATGTATGTAGTTTAATTTTTGGAGCCTAATATTGCTGACGTCTACTGTGCAAATATATTTCGCAATTTTTAGATATTAAATGCATCAGCATTTCTGTGGTACAATTATTAATTTATACATATTTTTAATTCATATCTTCGTTTTATCTAAATTTTTAACCTTGTATTTTACTAAAATTATATTTTTAATGCCGTGTTTTTGTATTGTATTCATGTTTTGAATAAAATGTTTGACTTGCAATTAAAAAGTGTTTTTTTTTTTTTAATTCGAGATTACTATTTATAGCAGGAAATTTGCAATCCACTTATTAAACTAAAATATTGAATTTTTTTACATGGTTTTTTCCTACATCTTTATAAAATTGTTGATTTAAAATTTCTTTAACTAATATAGAATTATTGAAATATGTTTACTTTACAAGAAACTTTACAAGAAAATTTTATTTGTAAAAATTAGGTTAATGCAATTCTGTATTGAAATTATTACAATTTTCCTTTCGAGTACTGATGAAAATTTATGTATTTTAATGATTCTTTTTGTATGGTAATTTTTATGTATACCGGGAAAAAATATTTCGGAATTTTTGGATGTTTTTAAATGCTTCGGCATATATGTTGTTCAATTATTAATATAAATTTAAAATTTGGTTTATATCTTTGTCTCATCTAAATTTTTAACCTTGGAATTAAAAATTTAATTTTAGTAAAATACATGTTTTGAATAAAATGTTTGATTTGCAATTAAAAGTGTTTCCATTTTTTTTATTTCGGAATTGCTCTTCATAGCAAGAAATCTGCCATATATTTATTAAACTAAGTATTTAAAATTTTACGCTTTTTACCGATTAGAATAATTTTACGAAACTTTACAATAACTCCTTGAAACGCAATTTTCTAAACGTAAAATTTAGGTAAATTAAGAATTTATTTTAAAAATAGTTTACATTTTTAAAAAATTAATTTTTGATCATTTAGAACCTTTAGCTAAAGTACAGAGTTCTAATTGGTTCCTGTTTCTTACATATAATATTACAATATTCCACAGTTAAAAAGAATATTTTAATCAATGTTTAACATTATAATAAATCATGCAATATTATTAAGCAATAAATGACATTCAATATGCCATAAAAAAATCGACATTGTTTAGAAGTTATTGACCCGTTTTCGATTAATGAAAATAAAAAAGGTTAAATAGATAAAATACATGTTTTAAAAAAAATTTTTTGAAAATTTATTAAACCATTCCTTGTAATATCTTAATAATTCGGTGATAGAATATTAATGATAAACTACTTTTTAATATATTTTTCTTCTAATTGTATAAAATGATTATATAGTATATTTATAACTAGTTGTTCAATATAATAATCACTTAGATGAATTTTTTTTTCAAGATTTTTTTTTTTAAACTATTTATTTTATTATATATGCATATTAATTAGCTACAACTAATTTAAAAAGCTTTTGGTGGATTCAAACATTACTTTTGTCAATAGAATAAAAGCAAGTAAAATAAGTAAACAGTTTTTTTTAATCTTTTAATTAATATTTGAATGTACAATGTGGCGTTGTATATCAGGATAGTTCTTACTCTACTGCGAAATAAAATATTTTCTATTATTTTTAAGTCATCACAGATGCGCAAATTTTATGATTAGTCCAAATTATATACGGATAGATCAAATGGGAAAAATTATTACAAACTAATAATTTTTTTTTTTAATAAATTTAAAGTTGCATAATAAAAAAGATAAATATACATAAATATAAAAAAAATGGACATTTCGAACTTGGATCTGGAGAACTTTCAGATTTTGTGAAAATGGATCTTTACAGTAAAAATACCGATGGTCTGTCTTCTGTTAACTCAACACATCTTCAGAAGAACCATGACTTTACAATGAGGATAATCTTCACACTATTTTAAAGTATCCCTAGGCGCTGTTAATTTATTCAAACTATTTTGTATATATTGTTTTAGCTTATTTAACATGCTATATTAATATATATTTTAATACACAAATGTTTTTTTGTTCTAATGCTGCTGGCAAACACTTAGACAGCTTGGTCTCGGATGCCTTAAGGCAAGCGCTGCACAGACGTTACTCACTTTGCATTACCCAGGGGCACGTAACTTGAAGATACGGAGTAACAATGCCCCCGTAACGCTCTACTATACTATTAGGACCGGGACCTACGGTTTAAAGGGGATTCGAACCACTACACACATCCATCCATCCATCCATGGCACCGCCGGTACTCGAGCCCGAAACCTGCGGTACCGAGCGCCAGAGCACTAGCCACTCGGCCATTCAGGCCCATCCACATGAACTACATAGTCATATTTCATTTCATTTTTTTCCAAACTAATGAACTCAGTAAGAATTCAGTTGCCTCAGTATTCAAATGCATCTAAAAGCAAAATGGCGTCTGACAATCAGATTAAATTTCGATGGGGTTTCGAATGTGAATTATGCGTGAAATTTTTCTATCCAGAATGTAACTTAAAAGGGGAAGAATTGCATGATATTTGAAACATTAGTCTACTAAAATGCAGACAATGCAAAGAAAATTTTAAATTAAAATAGAAGTTTCTAGTTTTTATTGTTATTTCAAAAGTGCATGCTCGATGTGATGAACTCTATTGCAAAAAGATAACAGAAGCAGGAAAACTTCATTTTTCGTGCCATGTTTGCAGTGAGAAATTTTTTTTTTTCAAATATCGTGGTAGCCACATAAGTGTTCATACGAAAAGAAAACGTTTTACTTGTGTTGTATGCACAAAACAGTTTACACACACAAAAAAAAAAAAAGAACTCTCAACTTTTAAGCTGTTAGTCATACTGGAAGAAAAACATTTTCTTGCGAATTATGTGTCACCTGTTTTTCAACAAAAGTTGAAATCATGACGATCACATTCGCAATTACTCTAGGCGACGACGACGACGATTTGTAGGTTGACGGAGCTCCTTGGTTGCTAGGTAACCGTTAGATTCCTTCTTTACATATGAAGGGGGAAGTTACTTTAGCTTTAAGCCCATTGCATTAAAAATAAACACTTAATATAGAGATAATAATATATGGAGAAGATATTTTTTTTCTTTTCAATAAAGTATTTAACAATTATTAATTATAATTTAATAATTAAAATAATAAAGTAAAAGGAATTTGAAGAATTACAAAATGGACGTAGTTTGAAAGAGAACTTAAATAATAAGAATACTTTCAATAGGTTAATCTAATTCAAAAGGAGTACAAGTTCAAAATAACAAAAACTTTTAAGAGCAGTTTGTTAAGAGAGAGGAAATGGTAATGACGGGGAAAATCTGCGAATCGTACAAGGGCAGTTGCAAGTCAATTATTCTAGATAATTTTTTTCCTTGTTTTATATGCCGTAAAAAGATCAGACTAAAATTACTTGGACAAGACTCAAACAATTTCTTATGAATTTGCAGTAAAAAAAAAAAAAAACATTCACATTCGTCTTCATTCCCCAAAGAAGTCCTTTCAGTCTAATGAGTGTTTCAAATGTCTGTTCAGTAGGAAAACAATCCACAAACATATTTCTATATATCAGGATAATAATCACTTATTTATAACATAGGATTGATAAATCATTGACTATCGTATATCCAATAATGCTTATATTTTACTTCTGTTTTAATATAATCAATAGAACCTGATGGCCGAGTGACTAGCGCTCTGGTGATCCGTGCCACACGTTTCGGGTTCGTTTTCCGGTGGTGGCAGGGATTGAACCGATTTTAAACCGTAAGTACGGGTCTAATATACCTGTAGAGCATTATGCCCATCATGGGGCGGTTGCGCAAATAAAGAAGAAGAATATAATTAATCCTTTATGTTTTTAAAAATTCGGTATAGTTACATATTAAAAGTATTTTCCTCATATTTATCTCATTTGTTAACTTTTTAAATATTATTTTTATGTGTTTTATGAAAGAATTTCTTCAATATGTTGTATACATTTATTCTTTTATTTTTCCAACTGTCTTTGATAAATATTTAATACGTAATACTTATATATTATATTTTTACGTTTTATATACTATTGTATAAACAAAAAAAAAAAAAAAAAAACATTTTTTTTATCATTCATGCCTTAATTCTTGCCTTCTGGCTTCAGATAAACAAGAGGATAGATATTGAATATGTTTGAATGTAATTCATTGTTTGAGCTTAAATTTTAGTAAATCATACGAATGTCTTTAATACAATATCAAATATTTTTTTTAGAATTGAATAATTTTAAATATCATTTTTGGTACATTTTAATATAATTATTTGCTTAAAAGGTCATAACACAAATGGTGTTCTAATTGAATAAAAAATTGAATTAGATTATAATTTTTGAATATAAGAAATAAAATTTTTTGTTTATTGAAATTTTAAAAGTATTTGTTTTAGACATTTGATGGTGTATTTTATCAAATATGCCCATTATTTTAAATCTTGTATCGAAATATTTTCTTAAGCTTATTAAGGCATATATACAGGATGATTGTAAAAAAAAAAAATGCTTCTCGAGTCCCTAAGTGCCGTACCGTTCACAGAAATCGAGTGCAATTTTGTTTTAAAATAATTTAAGGTAGAATCTATTAAAAACAACAGTCAAAATCTAACAATTACAGTTACAGTAACACGATTTCGAAGAAGGAAAAAATTGCAAAAAAAACCCCGAATAATTACAGAGAAGCAACAGAAAGCAAAACATTTCATTCATCATCATCAATGACGCAACAGCCCAGTGTGGGGCCAAGGCCGTCTACCTACTGGTAGAATTCGAGACGAGAGATGTTTTTTTATTTTTACGGGGTAGGGAATCAATAGTTGTATTCTGAACAAAGAAAGCAGGAAAAAAATTTAAAAACAAATGTGAAGTTTTCTTTCGCATGCCTTTGTATGTAGGGATCTAATTCTGGCATTATAAACTATTGTTACCGAAGCCGAATGAAATCCAATGATGCACATCCATCACATGATGATGATTTTAGTTTTGTTGATGCTCCGTGACTGCGCAGCAGCCGTTAGCTTCTATCTTGGATTGTCCATTGGAAAGATGAAAGAGTATTGCTGGGGAAAGAAAGCAGTAGAGACTAAAAGGAATCTTGCCCAAATACTAAAAGAAAGTTTAATAGAGTGAGGTTTTTTTTTTATTTTATTATTATTATTTTAATAATACGTGAAGAAAGTAATTAAAATACATGGAGAGAATTAAAATAAAATGAGCGAGTAACTGAAAGAGCACAATAAGGAAGTTACATACACTGGGTAGAGAGTTTAAAAGAATTAAAACAGAAATGATTAAATCGTTGGCTGGGTGAGAAAGAATTGCTAGATAATAGTGTTGAGAACTTAACAGAATAAACGACAATAAACAACCTGAAGCGCGGTCCAAGAGACCGCAAGAGCGAACTGGGAAAACTGAAAACATATCGAGGTCAGCGCTAGTCGGAACGGTAGCGCGGGGAAAATAAACAATTAAAGTAGAATCAATTAGGAGAAAGGTGCGTGGGCGTTTCGCTTTCTTTGGATTAGTGATATCATAGGTAGGTCTTTTCATCATAAGTCTTTTGAGAAGGTCATTATCAATGTTTGGAATATTGGAGAAAAAGTTATGTGCAAGTTTATAAATAAATCCAGGGAGAATTTGTACATTGAGAGAGTAATGAATGTCGGCGTTGCGATAGAACCATAGGAGCGTTAATAATCATGCGGAGAATTTTGTTTTGAAGGCGACTGATGATAGCAATATTTGATTTGGATGCCCATCCCAAGACTGGCCTTGTGTATGCTATTAGGGGACGGAGGTAAATTTGAGCTTTTCCCATTGCCATCTTGTAAGAAACATAAAATTAACAACTTTAACTCTCAAATTAAGCGGAATGCTGCCCATCTTAACAATCATAAACATGATAATGACGGTTTTACTATGCCCTCCAAAAGCTTATTGCTAAGGTCAATTATGCTAAAAATCCTCATCATTTAGTTGAGTCCAAAATTGCTTTGACAAACTCAATGTAGATGAACAGGACGAGCACGACTCTGATAGTGTTTTTATTTTTTATTATTTCAGTTCTCTCTCAAACTACGTTCAGTTTGTAATTCTTCAAAATCCTCTTTTTTGCTTTTATTACTTTAATTATTAAATTATAATTAATAATTATTAAATACTTTATTGTAAAAAAAAAAAAAGCTTCTCTTCTCTACTTATTATTATCTCTATATTAATTGTTTATTTTAATGCAATGGGTTTAAAGCTAAAGTAACTTCCCTTTCATATGCAAAGAAGGAGTTAACGGTTACCTAGCAACCAAGGAGCTCTGTCAACCTACAAATCGTCGTCGTTGCTAAATTGCTTTATCAAAATATAAAGGAATGGTAGTTATGAATGTGAAGAGTTCCATTTAAGCAAGTAGTATTGAAAGAAGAACATTTGGTCACAGTTCCGTTCATAAAATATAAAACGAATAAATTTTGAAAGAATTGGAATTGGAAAATACTGAAATATGGCATTAGCATTATTTTCCATTTACGATATCTATAAGGAATATTCACAATCTGGTTTCACAAAATAAAAGGAGCAATAAATGTGTGTATACCAAATTATATTTCGCAAGTGCTATTTAAGGCCAACAAACCGCAATTTCCAACACTTTGATTTATGAAACTTCTCTACACTCTCATAGTAACGGAAAAATCTTTGTTTTCAAATTAAGCCCATCTTTCAATGCATAATCGGGGGCGCTGGGGTTAGCGTTCTGGCGCTCGGTACCACAGGTATCGGGTTCGAATCTCGGCGGTGCCATGGGTGTTTTGTGGTTCGGAATACACTTTCTTTAAACCGTAGGTCCCGGTCCCCAATAGGGATCGTAGAGCGTTGCGGGGGCATTGTTACCCTCGCGCGTCCGTGGCTTATCTTCAAGTTACACGCACTCCCTGGATAATGCAAAGTGAGTAACTTCTGTGCAGCCCTTATGGCATAAATATCACGGTCTCGCTTGCCAGCTGCATTAGAAAAAAGAAACAATGCATAATCAGCAATCTACATCCTTAAAAAGTCATTAATATTTCCACTGCACGATATGAATTACAAAACATCTGCGAATAGTTATTCAAAGCACCTATTGAGGAAGTGAACTATTTATTCATCTAAGTAATTTATTGACAAACGCATTCAGTTTTAGTCAAATTGGTCATTCGCTAATATCAATGAAAATTTATATAATGATACAAAAAAATTTATTTAAAATAAAAAAACACTTTATTCTAAATGCTACTTCTTAGTTATTATTTTAAAAACTTGCAACAATAGCTTTTACTTCCTTTTAAATTTACTGGTCACATTCCTTTGCATTTTATCAATAGTTATAATTATTTGAAATTATGAATATTTGAAATCAACAATTTTTACATTATTTTATAATTCATAGAAATATATGAAGAAGATACTCTCATAATTATTAATTTTTTAACACTCTTTCATCACTTATAAATTGAATTTCTTCAAAAATATATATTATGTTGCTTAAGAAAATGGTAACTTGAGAGTATATTGAAAGAAATTGTTAGAAATTCGGGAGTATTCTCTCGAATAATTCCTTAGTAATCTTTGGTTTGAATCATCTTTCAAGTAATTGTTTGGCTATTTTTTGAAGATTTATTTATGTGTATTATCTAAACATGACGTATGAATAGTATAGGGAGGAGTATTAGTGCGCATATGCATTAGTCTACGGAAGAAACTCTAACTTTGGGGTGATCCAAAAACATCAATGAATAAGTAATAAATTATGCTTAATATATCTCTTGCTAATCTCCTGGAAATATTTGGTTTGTTTTAATTCCTAGATTTGCGTATAATTCCCAGAGAGAGATGAGATTCCTGATTGATCTTCAAATATTGACAAAAAAGCAATAGTCTGGATACGTATAACACTAGATTTATATTGATTTTGCATCCCAAAATATGGTTGAAGCTCTTGTTGTTAAAACTTGTAATATTTGCAAACCTGTGGATTTTCATTCCCCCTTTACAATGTGGGGGTGCTTATAAAATTACGAAGCATATTGTAAAAAATGTAAGTGAATTTTTTATGATTGGCTGGCTTTTTAAATGGCGTAAGTCATTGCCAGCTGAAACTTAAATTGTTAAATTGATATATCACAACTACTTGATGATTTGTATTGCAGCCGCTAGCTTCTATCTTGAGTTGAGTCCTTTGAAGTTTTGAAATAATACATTGAAAAAGAAAGCAGGTAAAGACTAATAGGTGACTTGCACAGATATATATTACATATATATAAAGAATTAAAAGAAAGAGTCATATAACGTTTTGAAGTAATCTAAACAAAAAAATTTTTAATTTATTTATTTATGCTTAATAAAAAGCATAAATAAATAAATTAAAAACAATTTATTATTATTATTAATTTATATTTAAACACAACTACTTTAATATGAAATTGATATTTATTAATAATATTTGTAAATGGTGCCATGGATGTTGGTAGTGTTTCAGAATTCACTCTAAGCCGTAGGTCCCAGTCTCATATGACTAGAACTGTGGTTGGCATCCCTAACCTGTAAAAGAGACAGCTTCACGAAGCCAAATCAGCCTTTTATATACGGGTGCTCCATCACAACAAAAGCTGCCTGTCCTTTTCCCCTTCAACCATGAGACCATACGGGTTCGTGGGCATGGTCTTGATGACTGCCAAGTGAGATAAGTAACATGATGTAAGTAACATAAGTAACAACATGACCAATAATTCATTTTTTTGTTTCCCCGGACATCTCAACCATATTGTGACTCGAACTACTCGACCCTGATAATAATGTGGCAACCAATGGACAGGCATAAATAAAATGGCTTAAAAAAATTGATATTGTAAGCAAATGAAAACTTTCATAACCTCTATACCTCATACAATTACATTTAGTTAATATTTATTTACCCTATTATATAATTCCAAAAATTAAAGCAAATATTCAAGCATAGTGTACAATTTTACTAATAATGAATTTTCAGATTTCTTGCACTTTCATCACTTTTAAATTGAATTCATTCAAAATATATACTGTATTTTTAAATAAATATGTATTTGAAATGAGTATTCAAAGGGATTTTAAGAGATTCGGGAGTATTCTTCCGACAGAAAATAGAACTAGAATTAATGTGCCTAATATTGCTGGAGTTTTTGTTTTTCAATCATTGCATGAAGTTATTTAAAGAAACTTAATTTCTGTACTTACTAGCACATCTTCAGTTCCCGTTTGATCTTTAGCAGTTGGAATAAATGGCGGAATAAATACATATTCGATTGAATAGATGCAAGGTGGTCAGTTCAACTGCTTACTCACCATCAGAACTTTTCTTGCAATACTGAGAGGAGGTGTAGGGACACGTATACGACATCGAGCTGAGCGACACAAGGGCACGTGACTGATGAACTCTTTGCGACACCTGATAGGTGGGCTGAAAAGTCATAGGCCACATAGATGTCGCTACTAGTATTAAATCCATATGATTTTTAGTTATCCCTAACCTTCAAAAGACACGTGTATAAATTTGACAGCTGTTGCACTATTAGTATGCGAGTTATAGCATTTTTAGTGAAGCAACTTTTGTTAGTTTGAAAAATGGATAAAAAGGAATTTCGTGCGTTAATAAAGCATTGCTTTTTGGCGAAAAAATACTATTGAAGCCAAGGCTTGGCTTGATAAACATTATTCTGATTTTGCGCCAGGAAAATCAACCGTAGAGAAGGGGTTTGCTAAATTTAGACGAGGCGAAATGGGCACCGAGGATGAACACTAAAAATGCTATAACTCACGTACTAATAGTGCAACAGCTTTCAAATTTATACACGTGTCTTTTGAAGTTTAGGGCTAACTAAAAATCATATGGATTTAATACTAGTAGCTCCATTTATGTGGTAGCCTAGAAACTTTTCAGTCCACCTATTATATATATTACATATTTATATTAATTGTAATTATTTAATAAAAAGTAACTAAAATAAAAATTTTCTTTGTTGACCTAAGTAGGAATTGACTTAAAAATTTTTTTTTATGTCCCTTGTTATTAAACAATTCGTTTATAAAAAACATTAATCAATGAAATTCAAGTTGGAAAAAAAAAATTGCAAAGCAGCAATTTATGTTCCTTAAGCTATTTGAGCAATTTCCTATGTAAATACATGTCGTATGCAGTTAGTTACCACTGCTTCTATGTTTATCAGAGTTCATTTTTATGCAGTCGATGGGACATCCTACTTTTTTCTTTGGCACCTTTCACGAAAACTATGCATCGTAGAGGTATAATTCTTCCGGCAAATATGTATGCATTCCAAGCAAAAATTCTCGCCTTGCAATCTATGCGCTAATGTCCGAACACCCTGCTGAGCAATTATTTTCCAACTTCGGTTTCGTTTATTATTGTTTTTTTCAATAAATGAATCGTTTATTAAAAAGATTTATTTAATTGATTATGTTTAATAAGTACATAAACTGATTGAACAAGCCAACGGCCATACCATGCTGAATATACCGATTATCGTTTGATCACCGAAGTCAAGCATCATTGGGCGCGGTCAGTATTTGGGTGGGTAACCACCTGGGAACACCGCGTGCCGTTGGCATTCACAAATTTGGGACCTAAATGGCCGAGTGTCTAGAGCTCTGGTGCTCGGTGCCACAGGTTTCGGGTTCGAATCCCGGCGGTGCCATGGATGTTTGTAGTGGTTCGGAGTCCACTTTGCCGTTAGTCTCGGTCTCTTATGACTGTAAGAGCGTCACGGAGCAGAAGTCAGACTTCTACCTACGGGTGCTCCATCAGAACAGAAGAAGGTGCAGAAGCTGCACCCCTCCTCCCTCCTTCCATAAGGGACACGATAGCAACAACTGATTGAATAAATTGCGCAAAAAAAAGGACATACATCTTGCAACATTTCACCTTTCAACATTGTTGCTATTAAAATACAGTTGAAAAGCAAAAAAAACAACGGCAATGCCGTACAATGATGAATCACAAAAGGAAAATGACAGAATACTGCACGTATATTATTAAACTGCCGGGAAATTAATGGGGGTAACTTTTTTTTGACATGTATCGACTGGGGGTGATAGTCAGAAATGAATTCTTTTATTTATTTTGATAAAAGACCAAACCTTTTCGAAATGTGCCTTGCATTTACCATTATTTTTTAGGAATATATTATAGCGTAGGTAGGGATTGCTTGACTAATACCTAAAATAGTTTCATGCACTCATGTTATGTTCGCCTGCCTGGGTGAATAGCTGTTGTTTTAAAAAAACCAAATTCTCAAAACCATATATTGAATACAATTTTTAGTTTGTAAATAACCAGTTTTTATCATTGCATTATTTTAAGTTAAAACGATCTACCACAGTAAAAACAATATGATATGTATGTTGTTGTTGTTGTCGTGTCCCTCACGGAAGGAAGGGAGAGGTGGGCAGCTTCTATTCTGATGGAGCACCCCGTAGGTAGAAGTCTGACTTCTGCTCCGTCCTACAGTCATAAGAGACCGGGATCTACGGCTTAAAATGGATTCCGAACCACTACAAAGATCTATGGCACCGCCGGGATTCGAACTCGAAACCTGTGGCACCGTGCGCCAGAGCGCTAGACACTCGGCCATTCAGGTCCCAAGTTTGTGAATGCCAACGACACGCGGTATTCCCAGGTGGTCACCCACCCAAGTACTGACCGCGCCCAATGATGATTGACTTCGGTGATCTAACGAGAACCGGTATATTCAGCATGGTATGGCCGTTGGCATATGATATGTATTTTAGGTAAAATTTATGTATTATATACACAATTGCTATTTATTTTTTAGATGTTACGAGGGCTATACAGGTTCTCGATGTGAAAACACGATTCAATCAGAATTAGGTAAAATATATTTCATTTTTTGGAATCAAATTTCATTTAAAAGAAAAAACCTGAGTATATAAAATATTTTCCTCAAATTATTTAAATGCTTTAAGAGTTTGGAGTAACATAGAAAATTAATTCTCATTTTTAAAAATTAGAAAAATTTATTTTTCAGGAGTAATGGAAATATATTAAATATTTGTGTATTTTATTTGAATTCAGAATCGCAAACACCTTTTAAAAAAAAAAAAAATAAAAAGATTTTGCAATTTTTTTTAAAGTTTATTTTTAAATTTGTCTTATTGTGTTAACTATTTAAATCATTTATTTTGAAAAATTTGCCCGCATGGTAGAAATATGTAAGCACTTAATTGAAAAATGTATATTGTAGTCGAATGCCGGTTTGTTTGTGCAGCTGGAACCGAATGTGATCTGGTTGAAGAACTCACAACTTTAGGGACACACCACTTTTAATTATACGCGCACAAATTCCGCATTCACATACAAATAATATACAACATATATCTCCTTTAATTATACATTCGTGGAAGGATTCCACTTCTAGCAGTAAATAAGGTTACTCAGGTGCTTGCTGGATCACGAAATATACTTACTCTCTGGATGAGAATCTGCAGGCCAATTTATGCACAGGATGGTGCTGACTATATCTTCTCTCGTGGTGAGATATTGTAAAATTAAACGGCTCCCAAGTAGCAGCTAATTATGCAGTTTTGGAAGGATTCCACTTCTAGCTGTAAATAAGGTTACTCAGGTACTTGCTGGATCACGACTCTCTGGATGAGAGTCTGCAGGCCAATTTATGCACAGGTTGGTGCTGACTATATCTTCTCTCGTGGTGAGATACTGTAAACTTAAACGTCTCCCAGAAGTAGCAGCTAATTATGCAGTTGTGGTAGATTCCACTTCTAGCTCTCTGGACGAGAGCTCGTAACTAACGGTAGTGCCTGTTTTGCCGTACGCCCTCTCGGGGGAGAGACTTGATGCCAACTGACGATTTCTTCTGAACGCCGCAAGGGGGTACTCTTGCAGTGCGTAGGAGGAAACATGGTTGCGTCGGTGGAACCACTGTGACAATATTTATTTATTTATTTTTAGTATTTTTGAAAAGCAAACTAAATTTAATTTTAAACAATTCTATAAAATTGTAAAAAAGTGTTTTAATACAAAATTCACGCTTTGGTGTGTCATTTTTGATGTACTCACTTATTCAAAAATTGATCAATATTAAATAAAATGTTTTATGAAATGGCCTAGACAACGAAATGAACGCAGAGCGTATTACTTTGGAAGAAACATAAAATAATTCAATGTAATTAAACACAATGAAGAAACCTGACATTCATTTAAGAATGCGAGAATCTAATTCATGTATGTAATTTTTGTTCTTTGTTCCAGAGCTACGAAAGCTTATAAGCTTGCAAGTCATTTCAATCCAAATAATACTCAAGGAATTCAAGTAAGTCGTAAAATGAAATGATTTATTTGTTAATAAAATAGAAAAACATTCATAAGTATTATTGAACAGTTCTGTCCTTAACCATTATTGACATCTAAAGTCATGGTTAAATGTTGCGGATAGCGTTATGTAATAACTCTGTAAGAATCGTAAAAGCCTGGTGTAAGATGCTGTCTTTCGATATTCCTAGTGATGTTGGATCAATATAAAATGCCCTTTAGTTCAAATAAGTTTATATCGTAAGTAATTGGCAGTGGCATTAAGATATGCTTACAAAATTGTCTTAAGCATGTCCTTTTCTCCAAATATTAAATATTTGTTGTTCTTGTTGCTTATCCCCTTGGTTTAGAATCCTAAACCAAATCCAGTAGATCATATTGCATCAATAGATCGTAAACGGCCCTCCCATCATTCAACAGTTGCCTCACAGAGGCACCAATACAATCAATGAGATGAGAGGGAGACGCGATGGGCGAACAATGACAAAGGGTATATGTCTTCTCGTCTCCATTGAAGGTCAAACTCTTAGTGTGGCCAGTCCTTAGTCTAGCTAAAGCCGTTTGAGCAGATCTAGAACAGGAGCACTGCAAGGACATACCAGGATAATTAGCGGCGTACCATGCATGAATGGGTGGCGACCTCCAAGCGGTATTCACTCTGGATATTAAATGTTAGATGCCCTTTCACACTTATTGCATTAAATCTGTAAGAATGGGTAGCAACCTGCATAAAAATCCTGAATTCATTTTTTTCATGCATGTATGCGTTTATTCCTTGCCATGTAGTCTGTGAAATAAGAACTTTTCAAATTTTAGCTAATTTTTAAATCATTCTGTCATTGAAAAAATGCTGATCCCCAGGATGAAATTAATAGTGATAAAGCATTATTTTTTTTCTAATGCAGCTGGCAACCACTTAGACAATTGTCTTGGATGCCTTAAGGCAAACGCTGCACAGACATTACTCACTTTGCATTACCCAGAGGGCACGTGTAACTTGATGGTAAGCCATGGACGCGGAGTAACAATGCCCCCGCAACGCTCTACGAACCTATTTAGGGCCGGGACCTACGGTTTAAAGTGGATTCCGAACCACTATAAACACCCATGGGCAAGTCGGGATTTGAACCCGATACCCATGGTACCGAGAGCCAGAGCGCTAGTTAATCGGCCATCAGGCCCCGTGATAAAAACATTATGAAACTTACATTTTCCTCTGTATCATTTAACATATAAGTTTCCATGTTTGTAATGCCTATTGATTAAAAATTCTTATATATTGCAGCAGATGGATTTAGTTAAGCATTTTCTACATGCTACAGTGACGTGTCGCCTTTCAACAATCTTTTTGACTTTGCTTACCCATGAACATTGCATTGTGATGATATACCTTATTTATCAGCTCTTGTTAAGTGTATGCTAATATTTGGAAAATTTTCAATTTCTACCCTTTTTTACGCATGTTTAGCGCACTTACAGTTATTAATGATGTTCTTTTGTTCGATATTTAGAAACAGTTCATAGTTCAAGAAAGAAGCATATTTTAGAGACAAGAAAGAATATGGCGACTCTAAAGATTGTAACGTCTCACCGCCTATACTAGCCTTATAACGGTTTTAAGAAGAGGGCCACTTTCAGGTTCATGGGACACTTTAATTTTTATTTACAAGCACTATATATATATATATATATATATATATAATATACAGAATCTGATTGTCTGGTCTGTGGCACAATTAGTCTTAATTATCACACGGCGTGATACACGAAACCACAAGAGGCTCATTGTAAAACAGGCGGGGACTCAGGCCTGTTTAGTCACTTCAGGTAAAAAAAAAAGAAAAACAACCTTATCGATTCATCGTAGAGCCCTTTTTTTTTTCTTTTTCAAAACCTTCCTTTAAGAAAATCAGTCAAGAGGGAGAGTCAGCTTTTCTCCCTTCTCATTGGGGTAGACACTTTCTCAGCTCAGCCCTTTGCCTGCCAACACTCAAGATGCAACAACTCATGATATAGTTCACATTCCATCTGTCATTGTTTCAACCTGCGATGGTCGCATAGACAATCTCTAATTTCACGAGGGTCTCATTACCAATGACACTAAATATATGCTATTAGATTCGAATGAAAGGTTGCTTTCATAAGTACAAAACACTAATTGCATATAATATAACTATCAACAACACTGCTTATCTGCCATCAAATTTGATCAAGATTTCAGTGATAGGTTGTTATTATGTACTTGTTAAAGAATATATATTCCTCTCTCTCCTGGGAACAAAATGCTACAACTTTTCCCGTGGGAAGTAATGAAAAGTTAATGAAAGTATTACGTATATAACAAATAGTATTAGACATTAGTAACAAAGTAAAAGAGGGAATAAGAATAGGACAAATGATGAACGATATAGATTTACTAACTATATAGATATAGGTTTTTTTATTTCCAATGGCAGATTATGAACAGTTACAGAACAACGAAAAATAAAAAAGAACAGAGAAAACAACAAAACATGCTGTAACAGAGTTCATTAATCTAACATATCTCTAGCCTCCCAATATCGCTCGGCGAGAAAAAGCCTTGCTCAGAGCGGGACAGTGCAGTAGATGCGTGGAGTCCATGGCTCTCTAGAGCTGCACAGAGTGCATATCGGGGAAGGAACAATTTTGAGTCTGTAAAGATATTTACATAGGCAATCATGTCCAGTGGCTAGTCGGAATGAGCGACTGCTCTACGCCTTGGACCATTACATAGATTGTAATGTTCCAAGGCGTAGAGCAGTCCACATAATTTCTGATAACCGTAAAGTGAAGTTGATTGAGATAGCTGAGACCCTAAAGATATCAAAGGAACGTGTTGGATATGTCGTGAATGAATATTTGGATATGCGAAAACTCTGTTCAAAGTGGGTGCCGCGCAAGCTCACAATCGACCCAAAACAACAACGAATGGATGATTCTAAGCAGTGTTTGAGCTATTCAATCGTAATAAACCCGAATTTTTGCGTCGATATGTGACAATGGATGAAACATGGTTCCATCATTTCACACCAGAGTCCAATCGACAGTCAGCCGAGTGGACTGCACGTGATGAACACTAAAAATGCTATAACTTCACTAAAAATGCTATAACTCACATACTAATAGTGCAACAGCTGTCAGATTTATACACGTGTCTTTTGAAGGTTAGGGGTAACTAAAAGTAATATGGATTTAATACTGCTAGCGCCATCTATGTGTCAGCCTACGAATTTTTCAGCTCAACTGTTATAAGTTGAAAAACACACTGGCAACTGATTGCGTCATTATTGGTTTCCGCTTTTAAATGGCATCATTTTATATAAAAATTTATCTGCATTAATGTTTGTTTTATTCTTGATTGCTTACAGTTGATCGTTTACTGAGTAACTTCTTGACCCTGCAACGACTTATAATTCAGGTTTCTATTGGCAGAAGGCATACGTGCTTTGGTCTATTGTGAATTCAATTTTTCAGCTATTTTGTTTTTATGTAGCAAATAATTATTTAAGAAAGAAAGAAAAGAAAATTTTGTAATTAATAATTTTTTAGTAATTTAAGAAAGAAACAAAATTTTAGTAATTGCAGAGTAATGAGAGTAAGATGAATAATGAATTTTACGATAGGCAAGGCCAACAGTATGGAGTGGAATTGTAGTAACTTGGTAAAGATTTGAATGATAAATTGCCGGATACAAGAAAAGTCAACTGTATATGAATTTATTTTTAAAGTACGAAGAAAAGTAATAACATATATATAAATAATATGTATAAATAAATAAATAACGTCTGTTAACACTTTCAGAATTTTTATCATTTTGCTTTCGTGCTGTAGATATATAAGACATACAAATGCATCAAGACATACAGTTAACCTCCATAATTTTCTGCAATTTTTTATAGATATATGCATAATCAAAACAGTTCCCAAAGACTTTGTAGTGTAGGTCTTTGCTTAAGAGTCCGGCACGCCGAATTTCTTTCCAATGGATTACAAACCACTGTGGAATTATGGGCAAAGGAAAATCTAATATACTACCTTAGAAAGGAACTTTGATAGAGTAACGCATTCATCAGCGCTTTCATTTCTTACGCTAGCCACTCGGCCATGCAGGCCCCAGTCAAATAAAAATATAAACTGATTAATTTGAATAAATTAACAATACTGATCGTTACTCTAAAATAGTATGAAGCTAATCCTCATAGTAACGTCATGGACATTTAGAAGATGAGTTGAATTAACAGATGACAGACAAACAGCATTTTTACTGTAAAAATTCATTTTCACAGAATCTAAAAATTCACAAAGATGGAAGTTCGAAAATCTTTTTCATCTATATTTATCTTTTCAAAACGCACCTTTAAGAAGGTTTTTAAAATTGATTATTAACTATTAATTATTGTTTTAAAATTTATTATTAGCTTAATTATTATTTTGAATTTTGATCCATTCGTACATTTGGACTAACCCTAAAATTTGGACATCTATATTGATTTAAAAATAATAGAAAGAATGTTATTTCGCTTAGAATAAGACTAACCTGATATATAACGCCAAATTGTACAGAAAATTGTAGCTAAGAGAGAAAAAACCCGTTTATTTATAGCACGTGCTTTTATTATGCCAACAAAAATATGTTTGAATAAACCAGTAGTGTTTTAAATTAGTTTTAAACAATTATTATGCATAATAGAAGGTAGAATTTCAAAAATAATGAATGCTACATTGAACAACTAGTAATTATTACGCTCTAAAGTATTTTATACAATAAAAAAGAAAATAAATTAAATGTATCCACTTATATACATAAATTAATAGTAACCCTAGTGTGTATTGTAGAATTTCAAAAGAATCTTTATTTGTTTGTTTATTTCACATTTTTAAGGTTTCCTAACATTATGTCGAGAAAACAATATGATCAAAAAGCTTTCTATTACGAATATTCAACCAACCAAAAATTGAGATATAAAAACAAATGATTTCAATAAGTTTTTACACAATTCATTTTATAAAAATCAAATATTTGTATCTACCTACATGCATATAGATTCAGAAATAATCCAGAACAAATATGAATCCAAGTCATCCACATATCTATGTCTTTTCATTTTCGTTCTTCAAAAAATTGTTAATTTCTACACAATGCATATTTTTTTTTATGACGTACTGACTGTCATTTATTCTTAATAATATTGAATCTTTATTAGAATGTTAATCACTGTTTAAAATGTCTTTAACTATATATAAATTAATAGTAACCCCAGGGTGTATTGTAGAATTAAAAAAAAATAATCTTTTATTGTTTGTGTTTTCCATATTTTTAAGGTTTCTTAACAATATGTCCACAAAAAAATAATTAAATGTAAGAAACTGAATTTTGCATTTTAATTAAAAGTTGTAAATCATCACAATTTAATTATTTAATTAAAACTTTATTTAAATAAATTCTTAATTTACCTAAATTTTACGTTTAAATTAAATTGCTTTCCTTAATGTTATTTTACCGTTTTGTAAAACTATTCTGATCTACACAAAGCATAACATTTTTAACGCTTAGTTTAATGGGTAGGGTGGAGATTTCGAGCAATAAATATTAATGCCGAAATAAAAAAAAATTAAGCAGTTTATAATTGCATGTTTTTAATTTCTATTCAAACATTTTATTCAAAACATGAATACAGTAGAAAAACATGGAATTAAACATTCAAATTTAATAAAATACTAGGTTAAAAATTTAGATAAGACTAAGATATAAATTTAAAATTTTGTAAAAATTAATAATTGAACCACAGATATACTAAAGCATTTAAAAACATCAAAAATTCCAAAATACTTTTTCACAATATACATAAAAAATGATACATTAAAATACATACATTTTCAGCAGTACTCTAAAAGTAAAATTGTAATAATTTTTATTCAGAAAGGCACATACCTAATTTTTACAAATAAACATTTCTTGAAATTTATATACTTCATTAAATCTGCATTAGTGGGAGAAATTTTAAACAATGTTATAAAGATGCACCGAAAGAAAACATGAAAAAAATATTACCCATTTCTTTACATACTCTAACTTAAAAACTTTGCATGTTATGATAAAATCTACCTTAGAAAATATATAGCATTAAAATACTAACACAAAAAATTTTTTACACTTGAAAAAGCTTATATTGAAAGCCAAGATTGAAACAATTAAAAGTTTTAGTTAAAAGTGTATATTACCTTTAAAAAATATCAGCTCAAAAAAGAAATAAAATTCCAATAAATATTAGTAACTGAAATTGTTACGCAGGAAATCTTTTAAAAATAAAAATTGCCAAATATAATAAATAGAAACATTTTAAAAGTTTATAAATTAAATTCAGAAATCCATTTAGTATTGAATTACAAAACAGAAACTAAAAATTTAAAAATTCAATAATTATAATCAGTTTTACTTTAAACGCTGTCATTATGGAGATGAGCCATTAAATATTCCAACTTCAAATTCTTTTACTTTCATTTCGTATTCTTCTGATATGAATATAAAGCTGTCAATTGTCAGAATGATGTTTAAGTTTGTGATTAAAAAAATCATCTTTCCTGACAAACAATTTGCCGCACATACTACACTGAAACCGCTTGTTTACAAAGTGAGTAAGAGAGTGAATATTCTTATTTCCTTCATGCGAAAACATTTTATCACAAAACTCGCAAGAAAAAGATTTCTCGCCATTATTACTGCAAGCATGGTGCCGAAGAGCATATTTTTGCGAGAACGTTTTTCGATTCATAGCATACCTCACAGGAAAACAGTTCCTTTCCGGTATGAACGCTCGCATGTTGACTGAGAGCATCTTTTCGTGAAAACTTTTTACCACATATGCCACAAGAAAACGGTTTCTTTTCGTTATGGATGAGAATATGCCTTTCAAGATCTGTTCGAGTTTGAAATCTCTTACTGCATACATTACATGAAAATCCCTTGTTGCGTGGATGTTCAGTACTTGGTTTTACTATCTTCTGTAATTTATAAGCAGTAATTTCATTCCAAATTTCTGCAATTTTAGGACGCCATTGAATTTTCCCTTTTAATTTAAGTTTTCATTGCATTCATTACATATAAACGGAGTGCTGGTTGAACTACTGGGCAGATTTTGGACACTTTGATGTTTTTGGTAATAGGAGACTTTTCCACAATATCGACATTGGAAACAGTTTACAGCTTGCTTCTTCTCAGTGCGAGGGCTTCCACGATATTGTACATTCATTGATGTACTCTTTAAATCAGATGCACAACTAAGTTTTTCTCAATTCTGTTTGATTTTCTCGTAGTTGTCCTTGCTTCATATTCTTTTCTCGGGAATATGGCCTTTCAAAATCTTGCATGCCACTCTGTCGAGATTCCATATTCATCGATACATTATAATTTTTATTAGTAGGATAATATTGGGTTAGATAGTTGGATGGAACATCAGAACTTGACATGTTGGTGGAAGTTGGTTATAAACGGATAAATTTGGAGAGTGCTGCATCAATGCATATTTATTTGTGCATGGTTGTAAAAGGATTTAACGCACTTGTACTGTCTGCGGTAGAGAAAGCCATTGCCGGATTTTGGGCACCGTAAGTGCAATCAGAATTTTCAAAGTGTTGAACTGCCGGAATAAATAAACCTTGTGAAGAGGTGAAGTAATCAATGCTTTCATTCTGTACAGTGTTACCGAAGCGTACCGGACATCCGTGCCTGCGGTGTTGTTCACATCCCAATGGCTTTCTTGGTCGGTATTTTGAGGAAATGGGGAAGATTGGAAGGTGGAGGTTCGATTCATAGATGCCAAAGAATTAAATCAGCTCCTTCCGCTGAATGCGAAATTGTTGTAGGGATTTCTTGAGGGTTGTCTCCAAAATTGTAATCGAGCATTTCCGAGACAATTGTATGAAACGGATGTTCATCGTAATTAAAGACCGCTGAATGCGAAATTATTGCAGAGTTTTCTTGATAGATGTTTCCGAAATTGTAATCGAGGAATTAAGGATACGGTTCCATCAAACGAATAGGGGCATTCGTGGTTATAAATGTTTGTTATGGTACAATTACACATTTCACACTTCAAGAGATCCATAGTATTGATATACGAAATAAAATTAAAAAAAAGAAATACCTATTCTATATTAAAAACTGAATTATAAAAGTTTATCCTATACTTATACTAAAGTGTATACTAAACGCTTGAAAGTCTCATACACGTGCTTGCATACTGTTTTTTATGAATAATTTATTGACGTCATAAGTGACTACGTGGTTTCAATATTCCAACATAGAATGAAATCATTTTCGCTGAATAAGTTTCCGCTCTATAATTTAATTTATCATATAGGAGGACGACAATAGTGTGTGTTAAAACATTAATCTAGGTTTTTTTGTAAGTTGATATTCAGTGATCTTATATAATTTAAAAACTATTTTAGTCTCGAGTATTTGCTGGACATTAGGGGAAAAAACATTATCTAAAACCGGCCCTACTTTACTTTTAGAATTGATTTATATAGGTAGAGCAGTTTGGTGGTTAGTGTGTCGAAAATAACTTATAGTTAATCGACAATCCATATTTTCATTTCAAAGTTCGGATTTGGGCAAATTGTCATTGTTAGGGATTGCAATATCGGACCAAAAGTTCAATACCGGTATTCGGTATTTTTGAGATCTTAATACCGGGATACCGGTTTTAATACCGGTAGTAGAAATTTTAGAAAAAAAAAGAAAAACACATGTGTTTTTTGTTTTATTTGCCAGTTTTATTAGAGAATGAAATATCACAAAAAATTTGTAACTTATAAATTATAACAGTATATAAAGATTCACATAAAAGTAAAGGAACATATTATTTATTTAAATTACAAAAAGTGTAAATATCACTATTCAGTCTGTGGTACTATTATAAATTTTTGAAATGTGAGCTCGTGCCTTAAGGCATACGACACCAAGCTGTCTAAGTGTTTGTCAGCTGCATTAGAACAAAAAAAAATCCCGGTCTGTTTAGCCTAAAGTGTGCACAAGATGACCGTAGAGCGACGAACCAGAACCAAAACCATACAACACTCTAAGATCCTATTAGACCGGGACCTACTATTTAAAGTGTATTCCGAACCCCTTCAAACATCCATGACATTGCCGGGACTGGAACCCGAAACCTGTGGTACCGAGCGCCAAGGTGCTAGCCATTTGGTGTTTTTGTGCTCACCTACGGAAGGAGAGGATAGAAAACCTCTAGTGGTTGTGATCGGCTTGCACAACCGGATATCTTTTATACAAATCTATCACTGAGAATAGAACGCTTTAGTAGAATCTCAGATTGTATGAACAAACCAAAGCTTTCGAGAGTGGTTTGCTAAATTTAGACAGGGCGAAATGAGCACCGAGGACGATGCACTCAGTGGAAGCCCCAAAGAGGCTGTTACCGACGAAAACATCAAAAAAAGTCCACAAAATAACTTCTGACAACAGTAAAGTGAAACTGATTGAGATAGCTGAGACCTGAAGATACCAAAGGAACGTGTTGGACATGTCGTGAATGAATATTTGAATATACGAAAGCTCTGTTCAAAGTGGGTGCCGCTCGAGCTCACAATGGACCAAAAACAACAAGAATTGATGATTCTAAGCAGTGTTTGGAGCTGTTCAATCGTAATAAACCCGAATTTTTGCGTCGATATGTGACCATGGATGAAATATGGCTCCATCATTTCACACCGGAGTCCAATCGACAGTCAGCCGAGTGGACTGCACGTGATGAACACTAAAAAATGCTATAACTTCACAAAAATACTATAACTCACATACTAATAGTGCAACATCTGTTAAATTTATACACGTGTCTTTTGAAGATTAGGTCTAACTAAAAATCCTATGGATTTAATACTAGCAACAACATCTATATGTCGGCCTATGAACTTTTCAGCCCACCTGTTAAGTATTTACTAATAAAGTGGAACACATTTTTTTATCAATATGATCTTGAATTCCAGTCAAATTAAATTAAAAAGCAACACCTAATAAAAAATATTCTTTAATTAACATTTTCCAGATTAAACCAAATCCAAATAATTTCATTTCCAAATTCAAGTAATTTTTAGAACATCTCAAAATAAAAATGGCAGCATGAAGGCATTTGCAATAAAAAAAAACCACAATAAAAACAAGACATTTATTTAATAATAACCTTTACAAAAATGAAACAATTTGTAAATGATATTTTACTGATATCAGTGTAACGATATTTTGATAAATCTGGCAAGAGTAGAATTATTTTAAGTATTATTAAGCAGTAACCATAGCAACCATCTTACACAATTCAGATGGTTATTTATGGCAATTTGAACGTGTCAAAAAAATTGTACACAGAGCTCTTGTCTTTTATCTATTAAAATAATATAATCTCCAATGTCATCTAATGATAGATTGATACATTTGGTTCAGTTAAATTATAGCAATAATAAAATAATTGTACAAAATTAATTCTTTGAAATCTGTATTACATAATTATAATAAATCAAGTCATTCCTCAAGGAATTATAATGATATTTTACTGATATCATTTTAATGATATTTTAATAATATCATTACAATATATTATATTATATAATATAAATTAATACCATTGTGTACAACGATATTTAATAATAACCTTTATCATTTTAAATATCATTATATATATTGGAATGATATTTTAGTTGCTATCAGTATCGGGCGTGGTACTAATAACAATTAAAAGAATAAAATATTTATTGGACATTAGTGTCAGTGATTACGAATATTTTCTTTGAAAATCAAAGTTGGCATCATAAAATATGCAACTCATTATTTTGCTTCCATTTTAAAGCTATTTTTGATGGTAAGTAAACTTCTTGTGCCAATGGAAGTCAATCAGTTTTCTTCGCGAACAAGTCGTCACGTGCTGTCAGAGCCATGTCCAACAGAGAAAAAGTCCTCGCACGAAATATTTCCCATCATTCAAGAAAGGATCCACGCCCTCACCAGAACGACGGTCCTGCAAGCTCTTCAACAAGAGCTTGCAGGACCGTCGTTTGTCGGATCAAGGTCTTGCTGTCACCAGGCAAAAATCCAGATTGGAAAACAGGCAAGTCAGAGACAAGTCGTACTACATGGGCCTGCTTTATCGAAAAGGTTACGAAGTAGGTTCGAGATACTTGGCAAAATTGAGCTCATGAAAGCGGAACAGTCTGCTTTTGCCTCTTACAAACATAAAGCTGAAAATCAAGCTTCTGATGTAATGATATTGTAAAGGATATTTTACTGATATCATTGTAACGATATTTTAATAAATCTGACATGAGTAGAATTATTTTTATATTTTAAATATTATTAAGCAGTAACCATAGCAACCATCTTACATAATCCATATGGTAATATTTTTCAATTTAAAAAGTCAAAAAAAAAAAATAATAATAATAATAATTGTATACAAAGCCCTTGTCTTTTAACTATTAAAATAATATAATCTTCAATGCCATCTAATGATAAGTTGATGCATTTGGTCCAGTTAAATTGTAGCAATAATAAAAGAACTCTACAAGATTAATTCGTTAAAATGTGTATTAAATAATTAAAATAAAACAACTCATTTCTCATAGGATTTATAATGATATTGTAAATGATATCATTGTAATGATATTTTAGTTTTTTAATCAATGTTTGGGGTACAGAACTGGTGTAAGTGATGTGAGATCACAAATTTATTTATTTATTACAAAAGAAATCTGCATAAGTGGAATGATTTTTATATTTTAAATATTATTAAGCAGTAGCCATAGCAACGTTCTTACACATTTCAGATAGTTTTAATAATATAATTACAATATGTCATACTACATAATATCAATTAATAACATTATATATAATGATATTTAATAATAATCTTTATTATTTTAAATATCATTACATATATAATGTAATGATATTTTAAATGCTGTCACTATCACGCCTGATACTGATATTTATTTGACTTAGGTCTCAACGATAACGGTTATTTTATTTGCAAGTCAAAGTTGGCATCATAAAACATACAACTGATTATTTTGCTTCCATTTTAAAGCTATTTTTGATGGTAAGTAAACTTCTTGTGTCAATGGAAGTCAATCAGTTTTCTTCGCGAACAAGTCGTCACGTGCTGTCAGAGCCATTCCCAACAGAAAAAGTCCTCGCACGAAATATTTCCCAACATTCAAGAAATTATCCACGCCCTCATCAGAAAAAGGATCCAAAACCAGCAATGAATTCCACCATACTCCCTCTCTTCAACAAGAACTTGCAGGACCGTCGTTTATCGGACCAAGGCCTTGCTATCACCAGGCAAAAATCCAGATTGGAAAACAGGCAAGTCAGAGACAAGTCGTACTACATGGGCCTGCTTTATCGAAAAGGTTATGAAGTAGGTTCCGAGATCAAGAAACTACTTGGCAAAATTTGGCTCATAAGAGCGGCACAGTCTTTTTTTGTTTCTTACAAACATAAAGCTGAAACTCAAGCTTCTGAATTGAGTGACTTGCAATCAACTTTGTCTGTTTATAATCTAGTGGATGACATGCAGAACACTGGAATAGGAGTTGTTGAATCTGTAGAAAAATTGCAGAGCATCAAAGCTGATAATCAACTGGAAAGTGTCCAAGTTGAGAAGATGTTCGAACTGCGGAAAAAGAAGGAACTGCAGTTGCGAGAACTTGAAACGGATGCCAGTCAGGAAAAATATGTGGTAGACATACTGTCATCGACCACGAGTCCTCAGTTCAGGGATCGCTATAAAAATCTGAAAAAAATGGATGAAGATTTGAAATGCGACCTAAGCAAGTTGGAGGAAGAATTGAAAAATTTGAAATCCGAAAAGAAAGAATTGGAAGATAAATGTGTAATATTAAATAAAACTAAGGCAAGCTCACTGATTATTAATGAAGAAATGACGAAAAGGGATAACTTATTTAATGAGCAAGTCTCAAGAGATAGCCCGTCTGAAATGTCCAGTCTACAACAAAGAAAGCATGAGCACACTGATTTCTTAAGATGTCTTGGAAATCAAGCTCGAAACATCAAACAGCAAATCGAGCAGATACAGGGTCAACTTGAAAATCTCAATAATAAAATGCATGGCCTTCGAAATGAGAGATCTTTAAAGTTAAAAAAAACTCAAAATACCCGAAAATGTGATAGATGCTTTCAATAATACATACCCTGAACAAAAGAAGATCTCTTAAATCGATTTGCAGAGATGAGACAGAAGATAAGATCACTGCTGGGGCAAATGAGCAGTCAGCTCAATTTCGATAGGATTGGCAATCATGGATTGGAAATTGAGCTCTCATCAAAAGAGACTGAGTTGTTAATCATGGAGGAACAAAAGACTAGAGATTCTCTCAAACAAGAACTGCTGGATTTGATGGCCAATGAAGCTTTAGAAGACAAGTTATCGGAAGAGATAGATAAAATAAAGGAAGAGATCATGACAAAGAGAAGTGAGATTGATCATTTCTCGAATACCGAAGAACAAAAAAAACCAATTCGAAAAGAAGGAACAACAACTTATGGCAGAGTCTCAAAATCTTCTCAAACAGAAGGAAGCATTTCCCATTGTGGTAAAAGACCTTCAGTCGCAAGTTGGCGAATTAGAAGAGGATCTTGAAAAAAATGCCACCTATAAAGAAATATCACAATTGGAAAAGCAGTGGCATTATTTAGAGCAAGAAAACTTTGACATTGAAGAATTTTTGGCTGACGCTAAGGTATTAGGTGGTTATGGTTCTGTTAAAACCAATGTAATGAACAGGTTACGACAACTGAATGATTTATTGATAGAAATCCATGCCTAATATGCGTGGTTCTTTTATTTTAAATATAAATATCTGCTACTTTTGCTTCTTTAGAAAATTATATAAGTGCTTCCGTATTAACAATTTTCCCTTTGGCGAGATCAATTTTCGTTGGAAAATCATAAAACCCGCCAAGCCAGTACACGTGTGTTTATTGGGTACTTACGTATTAACGCCACAGCAGCTACAGATTTGGCGGTTTTCAATTGGCGCCAATCTGCACTTAAAATTTCTGTGACAAATCATAACATATATAAAACACTTTATTTAAATTCAAAACACTTTCAAAATTGAAAATACTTTATTTAAAAACAAAGTAGTCAATCGGATTTCGGTGGAAAATGGGCCGATATAGAGTTTAACATAGATTCAAAACAGTCTCTATTTTGGCGCATTGGCAGCTCTTTATTGGAGCAACTTCTGCTGCGGTGGCGTTAATAAGTAAGAACCGTTTATTGATATAGTCCAGTTTGGTTTGTAGTACTACGGTTAATTTTGCATACTTTAGGCTAATTAGACTGGGCCCTACAGTTTAACTGGAATTTCGAACCACTAACAAACATCCATGCCACCTCCAGAATTCGGAAGCCTGTGGTAGCAAACAGTTCAGAGAAGTAAGTATGTATATATATATACATATAAGAAAGATATAAATCATGGAATTAATTTTAGAAATTGGAACATAATTAACCTACCCTGCTATTAAGTTTATATTTTAAGGGTGGGATGGGGTATAATGTGCTAAATTTGTATTAAACTAACATTCTTTTTTTTGTGACAGGTTTGATGGTCAATTGGCTAGTTTTCTTGCCTTTGGTAACCCAAGCTTCAAGTTTGAATCCTGGCAGTGGCATGGATGTTTGTGAGTAGTTCGAATTCCACTTTAAACTGTAGGTCCCGCTCTAATTAGCCTAAGTGAATTACGACAAAAAGTTACGATAACAAATGATTTAAGTTAGCGATAATTATCGTTGTTAAAAGAATACATTTTATGAGTTAGCAAAACAAAATTCCACGTAATAATTTGGCTTTAAAACGATAAAATTTAGCGTAAAAGTAATTTAGGAATAAAAAATTTTTCAAAATAATGATATATTTTGACGTTAAAGCGATAAAATTTGTCGTAAAAGAAAAATTAAAATTCTGCCATAATAGTGGTAAAGTTACAACGATAAAATTTGGCGTAAAGGCAATTTAGGCATAAATTTTCGGGTATAATAGTGCTAAAATATGAAGCACTGTTATATCCGACTATAATAAATATGAAGCATATAATAGTGTAATATGAAGCATAATAATCTATAGTATAATAAATATGAAGCACTATTATATCTAAATATGGCGTAAGTATTTATAGAATAAAATTTTGGCATTATAGTGTTAATATTTGGCGCTAAAGCATTAAAATTTGGCTTAAAAGCAATAAAATTTGATGTAATAGCTGTTTAGCTCCTAACGTTGGCGTAATAGCGATTTTTGGCGATGAATTTTGGCGAAATAGAGTTTTACAAAGTCACAGAACTTCAACAGCCATTTTGTTTATTTATTTGGCGGAATGGTATCCTAGTGAAGGATTTTGGTGTAATATCATTTTACCGCAAACACTACCTGGTCCATTCATTGTTATGCTTTCTTGGTAACTTGACATCCTGGCGACATATTTGGCACAAAGGATACAGGATTATAGATTTTTACCGCAATATTGTCATCATTGATGGTTTGGTTTGTCTCTCTACGGTCATCTTGTGCATACGAGGGCTAAACAAACTGGGACCTACAGTTTAAAATGCTTTCACGGAATTAAACTGTATCCGGACGCTTTCTGTCTCGTGTGTGGATAACCAGGAAAAAATGGATAGGTCTCACCTTGCTTCTTGTTTCTTTATGGAAGCATTATTGGTTTGCCAGACTTAAACTGATGGATTACAGATGTCATTTGTTGCGATCTTGCTCTTTGCATTTATTTTTTATGATATTTGTGGTCTTGTAAACGTGTCATTGAAAAAAAAAAAAAGAAAACCCGATTGTACGGTTTAAAGTCATTTTGAAATATTACAAACATCCATGGCACCACCGGGAATTGAACCCGAAACCTTTGGTGGAGACCTTTAGAGCGCTAGTCACTCGGCCATCAGGCCCTTAGATTACGTTTGGTTTGTAGATCTACGCCATTTTTTGCACACTTTTAGCTAATTAAACCGGGATCTACAGTTTAACATGGATTCCAAACGAATCACAAATATCTATGCCAGCGCCAGGATTGAAACCTGATACCTGTGGTACCAAAGGCCAAAGCGCCAGCTAATTGTTCACCTTTTTAGATTAGGGTAATTATGTTTATATATTTATATAAATTATGATAATTATGTTTATATACTTATTTAAACAATGATAATTATGTTTATATATTTTTAACTGCCTTATACAATTCAAAACAATTTTTTTAACTATACGTAAAATTTGGGCCTTTGGACGAGTGACTGGGGCTCTGGCAGTCGGTGCCACTGGTTTTGTAGATAGGCCAACTCTAAGAATAAAATACGCAGCGAGGGAAATAGAAGTCGACCCTACAACTTTCCCATACGCATCTCCGCAAACACGGGCGTTGTAAAACGAGATATCGCCGAAGGCACACAGACACAATATTCCAAAAGCAGCTTGCAGGATCTCTTCCATTTTGGTATATTCCGAGTAGATTTGGTTCGAGTAGTATTTTCATTCGTGATATTTTTAACTTGTTGTTGTTTGCTGCATCCTTTCCAAGCCGCGATATGTCCTACTTCATTGCAGTTGATGCACCTTGGGTTTTCGACTTTTTCCTTAATATGGCAATTTTTCGTGAGATGGTCGCTACCACATTTGAAACATCTTGGTGTTGTATGACAGTTGGCCGAAGAGTGATAAAAGAAATTACAATGAAAACATTGTGTAGGGTCCGGTTTTCCGTTATACATTTCCACGCCGAAGTTTCGACGTCTTATGCTTTTGTACCGGTTAAAACCCTCGCTCTTCGTTGAATTCGGCATAGCGTACACACCCCTCGCTCTACACAAGCGTACCGTGGGTGAAGTAGATTGGGCAACTCCAAGAATAACATACGCAGCGAGGGAAATAGAAGTCGATCCTTCAACTTTCCCATACGCATCTCCGTAAACACGGGGTTGTAAAAACGAGAGACCCCCGAAGGCACACAGATACAATATTGCAAAAGCAGCTCGCAGGATCGCTCCCATTTTGCTTCATTCCCAAAATGCTTTGCAAAACTCAAAGCACTTCCGAGATTTTTCAACTTGAACGTTCCTAGCTGGAGCAGGTTCCACGCGAGGACCTCGGAAAACAGCATTTTCTACTCCAAACATGATGAGGAAAACAAGGCTTTTTCTTTTCCGACTGCAATCTGCGTATGTTATTACACACACACACAGACAGACAGTTTGACATTATTGAGGCATTTTGGTAGCGTTAGCCTCCATATACCTCTATTTTTATATTTGCTTTGGAGCTAACCCAGCATTATCTGCCATGATGCTGAAATCCCTCGAGAGTTTCTTCGCTCTACCATTGAACACACTATAATGCTCTTTAAAAACATATTTGATCTCAATGGAGCACACGTTGAGCATATTCTGTACTTGAATAAATTTTAATGATTCTGACTGATTTATTTTGTCCACCTTTAGGCGCCACAATTCCCCCTAGTGGTCAAATTTTGGACTACTCTTTTAGCAGAAATCTTTTCCCCATGGTCTACATAACGTATATACCACATTTCATCAAAATCCGTAAGGCAGAAATGTTCTATGGGCGTCTGAATAGGATCACTTTAATTATGACCAGCCTGCACAATGTTAAATAAACCAAATAAGATATAAAAAATAATTTCAATAATTTAACATTACTTCAAAACAGTATGTAGCTAAAACTCTCTAATACATACATACTCTAAAATAGTATGAAGCTAATCCTCACAGTAAAGTCATGGTCCTTCTGAAGATGCATTGAATTAACAGAACACAGTATACAATCGGCATTTTTACTGTAAGGATTCATTTTCACAGAATCTAAAAATTCTCCATGAAGGAAAATCTCTTTTTATCAGTATATTTATCTTCTTAATATGCAGATTTAAAACGTATCTTAACATAAATTATTGGCTTTTAATAATTTTCTCATTTGATCCATCCGTACATAAATTGGACTAACAATAAAATTTGCACAACTGTGTTGACTTGAAAATATAGAATTTTTTTTATTTCACAGCAGAGTAAGAACTATCTTGATATACAACGCCACCTTGTACAGACAACTAGTGATTAAAAGATAAAAAAGAGCAGTTTACTTATTTTACTTGCTTTTATTACATTAACAAAAATCATGTTTGAATCCACCAAAAGCGTTTTTAAATTAGTTTTAGCTAATTATAATGCATATATGATAAAAGAAGTAAAAGTGAGTTTTTGAAGATTTTTAAATAAAATAGTAAATGTTATATTGAACAGCTAGTAAAAAAATTATGCTCTATAGGCTGAAAATGTAGATAAGACAAAAACATTAAAACGTTGTTTAAGTTAATTGAACCACAGATATGCTGAAGCATTTAAAAACATCAAACATCATCAAAAACATCAATATTTTTTCATGGTATACATACAACATAATACGCATAAAAAATGAAATACATAAATTTTCAGCAGTTTTTCAAAAGGAAAATTGTAATATTTATAATGCAGAATTGCATTAACCTAATTTTTATGAATAAACATTTCTTAAAACATTTTATTAAATCTGAATTAGTAGAAGACATTTTAAACAAAGAATGTTAAAAGATGCATTGAAGAAACCATGTAAAAAATTTGAAAAACTAAGCTAAATTATTCAATGTTTATTAACATGCTCACACTTAAAAAACTCCGCATAATATATTAAAATCTACCTTACAAATATATATAGAATTTAAATATTAACCAAACAAATCTTATATTTAAATTAAGAATGAAACCGTGAAAATATTGAATTAAAAGTGAATATTGCCTTTAAAAAACATCAGCCTAAAAAAGAAATAAATTTCTGATAAATATTAGTAACTGAAATTGTTTTGCACAACAACTTTTAAAAATGAAAACTGCAAAATATTAATAAACAGGTTTTTTTAGAAAGTTTAAAATTTAAATTCAGAAATCAACGTAGTATTTAATTACAAGACAGAAAGGCAAGATTTAAAAATTCAATTATGAGGATCAGCTTTATTTTATGCGCAATCAGCCGCATTCGTGGAGAGACGTCATTAAATATTCTAATTTCCCATTTCTTCACTTTCATTGACCATCACTGATATGAATAGAAAGCTGTCAATTATCCGCCTGATGTTTCAGTTTGTGTTTAAGAAGAGTTTGATTACTGGTAAACTATTTGCCACACACATCACACTGAAACCTCTTAATTCCAGAATGAGTGAGAGTGTGAACATCCTTATTTGATTTTTGTGAAAACCTCTTATGGAATATCGCACAGGAAAAAGGTTTCTCTCCGGTGTGAGTGAGGAAGTGCCTCTTAAGATCTCTCGGCCCTGCAAATCTCTTACTGCACACATTACATGAAAATCGCTTGACACGTGGTTTTATTATCTTATTTAATTTAATTGAAGATTAATTAATTTTTAATTGAATCTTCTCTCTTGAATCCTTCTCTTTGTAGGGGTTTCCATGATATTGAACATTTAGTGATGCACTGTTTAATTTAGATGCACAACTGCTGTTTTTCTCTGTTCTCTTCGATTTTCTTGCAGCTGCCATTGCATCATATTCTTTGTCTTGGAAGTGGGGCATTTCAAAATCTTGCATGGCTCTGTGTCGAGATTCCATATTCATTGATATATTATAATTTTCTTTTGTACGATCATACATGGTTAGATGATTGGATGGACTTGGAGAGTTTTGTGGAAGTTGGTTATATGAGGGTAAATTAGGACACTGCTGCATCAATTAAGAACTATTTGTGAACGACTGTAAAACAGGATTTAATGCACTAATATAGACTGTGGTAAGGAACACTATTGCAGGACATTCGACAATGGAAGTCGAATTAGAATTATCAACGTATTGAGTAGCCGGAATTTGTAAACCTTGTGATGAGTTGAAGTAATCAAAGTTTTCATTTTGTACCTTGTTACTCGAAGCGTACCAGACATACGTACCTGCGGTGTTGTTCACATCCCAATGGATCTGCTGATTGATACTTTGAGGAAAGGCGGAGTTTCGATTCTTAAACGCCAAAGAATTAGAGTCAGTTCCTTCCGCTGAATACGAAATTGTTGCAGTGTTTACTTGAGGGTTGTTTCCGAAAATGTAATCGATGTTTTCGAAACCAGTACCTTGATGAGAATATTCGTGGTAGAGGCATCTGTGGTTAACAAAGTTCGTTATAATGCAGTTACACTTTTCACATCTG
>BPLR01000154.1:0-19449 GCA_021605095.1 Caerostris extrusa
TAAGGTCTAGTATTCTTCAGACTCTTCAGCAGCAGTTAAATACCACTTTCACCTGATCACGTGCCTTCCACGTCATCCAGGCAAGTTCATTTGCAAAATGTAGGGGTGGTCATAATGTTTTGGCTCTTGAGTGTATCTATTATATAATTCCCAATTTGGCATAATGGCTTACTACTCAAGCTCATTCGACTTGATTTTTCGCCCCCAGTTTATTAAAATTATACCTCGTATCTCACGTTGCGTAATTTCAGAGTGCGAGTGGGAGGGACCATTTCCAGCGATCATCCAATCAGGAGCGGGGTTCCACAGGGCTCACTGCTCGGTCCCAGATTGTTTCTAATCTCTGTGAATGACATGCCAAAGCCAGAATACTGCAAACTGGCTATGTTCGCAGATGACACAGCGATTATTGCACAGCACAAGACACCAAACTCCGTCGTTGCTCTGCTCAATAATTATATTTCTCGCTTGGAAAGTTGGTTGACCACCTGGAAAATCACAAAGTAAAATCCTTCTAAAAGCGCGTGCCTCCTGTTTACACGTAAAAGAACATTAGTTCACTTTTGAATGTCACTCTTTTTGGCCAACCAGTCCCTTGGGTTACTGAGTACAAGTACCTGGGGTTAATTTTTGACTTGAAATTAACTTATAAAACCCATTTTGCCAAAGTAGTTGCCAAAGCAACTGCTGCTAGCGTTAAGCTAAAAAGCCTAATTTCTCGTAAGAGCAGGCTAGCGATCAGACACAAGGTTTTTGCTCTACAAGTCAATCCTTCGACCAATTCCCTTGTATGGATGTCCAATTTGGGCGTCCTGCTCAATCGCAAATCTCAAGAAGCTCCAAGTGTTTCAAAATAAACAGATAGCTATGATAGTCAACGCCCCGTGGTATGTTAGAAGGAAGCAACTCCACAGAGATCTGAATATAGAACCCATTATGGACTATATTTTCAAAATTTCGAAATCATTTCATTCTAAATGCCCTCAGATCCGAAACGAAGCGATCAGGCAAATACCTGTATACCATCCAGGTGTGGCTAGCTCCAGGAAGAGACCCAGAGCTATCTATGATCAGCAATGGGAATCTTTTCCGGCATTGAAAAGGCGTTGTGGATTTTATCCTACAACCGCCAATTCTACCGCTGTGGCTGTTGTCTAGTCACTCCGATCACTTCAAGCGAATCTGAGCTGCTATTTTTGGCATTTAAATCTTAACTTTTTATTTGCTACGATGCGCAACTTAAATCAGAACATGGCTATCTGACTCTTTAAGCTGTAATTTTAAATTTTAAATTTTTAATGGTTCACTTTTATTTAATTACTTTTATTCTTTAATTGTTTGCTTATTTTAAAATAATTCCACTTAATCTTCTTAACAGCTTTTATTATATTTCTTAATTGCCAATAATCTTGTTGCATTGTTTACATTTAACTGTAAATCCTTAACTTTGTTTAAATCTTTTATCAATTTTAACTGTAAATTTTAAACTTATCAATAGTAAATTTTAGCTGCTCGCTCTTCGCGTAACTAATAATCTTTTTAATTTCTTGTATATATATATAAAAAAATAAAAAAAAAAAAATGTACTTTCCTAACTTCGGTTAGGTTTTGGAAACTTGTAAAAGACTGATGGCGCCATCTGTTGGTGCCTGTCAACGAATCTTACATAGACATATAAACAAGTTTTATTTACAACTTGTATGTCAACCTTTATATGTTTGTGTTATCCTTTTATATTTTTTTTTGTTTATTCTTAAATTCTTTATTTTTTTTTTATTTTATTTCATATTAAACTTTGTTTAACTTTAATCTTTTATTTGTGGGCATCGTCAACGGGCTCCTAATTGTACCGATAGCTTTAGCTTTTTCGATCTCCTGCTTTAATTGTTAGCAAGCAGGAGGTGTTTTCTTAACTTTAATCCCTTTGTTTATCCTTTTCATTTTTATTCTTAAATTTTAAGCAACCCCATTTTGTGCAAATATTTTAATTAAATTAAGATGTGGAGGTATTGTGGTTCTTAAAACCACCTAGGAACTCCGTAACCGGTACGCCCGTTGCCCGTTATATATAATTCCCGTGTCACGATGTTTGTTCGCGATGAACTCGAAACTAACCATCCGATTTTAACTTTTTTTTTTTAAATGTGGGTTTTTGTTCCAACTTGAGACATAGGATAGTTTTTATTCAGATTTTTTTGTATTTAAATGCAAAATTGGTTAAAATCTAGCATTGAGGAAGGCGCCAATCTTGCAACCCTGAATTTTCGCCAATTTCTTTAGGGTTGCAATACTGCAATTACAGGAATTCGTAGCTTCATTTTTCGAACAATATAATGACTATTTTTAGATGGCGCCGTGGCTCGATGCCTGTACTACATAAAAGTAAAATTATCATGTTCTGAATATTATTGTTTTATGTTCTACTTTAAATTTTGTGAAAATTATATTGTATGAAATTTATATTATTTCTATGCAAAATAAATCAAATGTATGTTAGTATTACCTGATTTGATTATCAATATTTTTTTTATTTTCTAAGCTTGAATGAAAAGTTGTGAATCAAAACATTGAACTTTTCTATGCTTAAAGTTTGTCAACATGTGTTGTATTTGATTAAGAATTCTAAAATGAAATGTGATCTGCAAGATAATATAATATAGACAATATAATTTTAAAGAAATATGATGAATTTTAAGGATTTTTGAAAAGTGTGAAAATGAAGTAAACTCTGCAATTATTTGATATAATGATAACATTAAAATTTTATAAAAGGTATTATAATAATTGCAAGTTGAAAATCAAGGACATTTTTTTTTTTTTTAAACTTTTGTTATTTGAAAAACAAAGAATTTGAGTTATAAATTTGAGTGATTTGAATATTGTCGAAGAAAAAAAATTGATAAATGGTACTTTTAAATTGGGAGTTATTTAAAGAAAACAAAAGAAATAAATAAGTGTTTATATTAATAAAGGAGAATTTAAAACTCATTAACTTTTCCATTTGTTTTGTGATTTCTTTCATCATAAAATAATAAAACATTTTTGTGAAGAAGAAAAAACACATTTTCTAAATTTGAATTTGAATTGGAATAAAATATATGGAATGAAAAGTGGTGAATCAAAACATTGAACTTTTCTATGCTTAAAGTTTGTCAACGTGTGTTTTATTTGATTAAGAATTCTAAAATGAAATGTGATCTGCAAGATAATATAATATAGACAATATAATTTTAAAGAAATATGATGAATTTTAAGGATTTTTTGAAAAGTGTGAAAATGAAGTAAACTCTGCAATTATTTGATATAATGATAACATTAAAATTTTATAAAAGGTATTATAATAATTGCAAGTTGAAAATCAAGGACATTTTTTAAAAAAAAACTTTTGTTATTTGAAAATCAAAGAATTTGAATTATAAATTTGAGTGATTTGAATATTGTCGAAGAAAAATTGATAAATAGTACTTTTAAATTGGGAGTTATTTAAAGAAAACAAAAAGAAATAAATAAGTGTTTATATTAATAAAGGAGAATTTAAAGCTCAATAACATTTTTATGTATGCACATTTGTTTTTATTTACATTTAAAAGTTGGTTTTAATTATTTCTTATTTGAATTTTCATGCATTTTGTATTCATTCAAAACACCATAATACTAATATTTCTGTTCTAAATGCTATGAAACTTAATGTAAAGAAAAGTTTTCTTTAAATGTATGAAAGGAATAGTACATGGAAATTAACCTAAATTCATAAATTATTTTTATTTCAGTTTTTAAACTAAGAATTTTTGTAAATTTGTAAAAAAAAAAAGGTTTTGTCGACAAACTTTAAGCATACAAAAATGTATAAATAATTAAGATATAAATTTGAAAACAGTATATTACCTACATAAGGATATTCCCAGCATAAAAATACTTGCAAAGGAAAAACTATTCATGTTTTATTTATTTTTGAATTATCAAGTTTTGCAACAATATCACATTTTTGCAATGTTTATCCATATTTTTAAAGAATAAATTGTATAAAAAATAGTTAAAGTTGATATTTTTATGTGAAATTCAAAGGTTTTGAATATATTTAATCAAAACACTGCAAAAAGGCTAAGTATTTTAAATCCAGGTCATTTCATGTTAAAAAGCCTTTGCAAATAGGAGGAAGTTGTAAAAAAAAAAATTTTGTCGAGCAAATTTTAACTTTTTCAAAACAAAGCTCAGAAAATATTTAGAGCTTTAAGGAAAAATAAAACTATATTTTTTAATAAATAAGACTATGAACTTGAAGATTCAATGTCATTTTAATATATTTACAACATTTTTAAAAGTAATATCTCTAATTAAAAGTTGTTTTTAGCTTTTTCTCAGAATGAATTTTTATGCTTTTTGTTTTCATGTAAAACATGACTGAAGATATTTTGAACCGAGTGAAACAAACGGAGCTATGTCTGAATAAAGATTTCGCACCTGAGATGTACAATGAAGCGTTGGTACTACTGGAAGATTTATGTATTTTGATTTCAAACTTTTCACTCAACCACTATGGTATGCCTTCGCCTGATCGTCCAGCCACTGACTTAGTGAACACTGATATACAACGAGAAAAACAATATGACGATGTTGACTTAGCTACACTCATTGCAAACAATGAGCCATTCCTGACAGCTGAACAAAGACTTATTTACAATCGAATCATGTTGACTGTTGATGCAAAACAAGGTGGATTTTTTTCGTAGACGCACCTGGTGGGACCGGTAAGACATTTTTAGTGTCAGTAATCCTTGCAAAGATACGGCTACAATAAAAAGATTGCATTGGCAATTGCATCGTCGGGCATTGCTGCCACTTTGTTAGATGGTGGACGAACGGCGCATTCAGCATTGAAGCTGCCATTAGACATTCACACTAAACCAAACGCAATGTGTAATATTAAAAAAAGCGGAATGGCTGCAGTGTTGCAAAAAGTTCAATTATTGTCTGGGATGAATGTACTATGAGTCATAAACATTCTCTTGAGGCATTTCACAGAACTATGCAAGATTTAAACTGCAATAATCGACTCTTCGGTGGTGCTGTTTTACTACTATCTGGGGATTTCCGGCAGACATTACCTGTCATTCCTCGCTCTACATTTGCTGATGAGATTAACGCATGTTTGAAACAATCATTTTATGGAAAAACGTTGAAACACTTCGATTGACCATAAACATGCGAGTACAATTACATAATGATCCATTGGAACAAGTATTTTTAAATCAATTATTGGATATTGGAAACGGTACAATCAGACTACATCAAAATACGCAATGCATCCAATTGCCAGATAATTTCTGCTCTGTTGTTCATTCAAAAAATGAACTAATTGAGAGTGTATTTCCGGATATTATTAATAATCACTTAGACCATAATTGGCTCAGTAATCGTGCAATTTTGGCAGTAAAAAATGTTGATGTTGATGAAATTAACTGTCAAATACAAAATTTATTGCCAGGCAATCTGATGACTTTTAAGTCAATCGACACCATTGCTGATGAAAACCAGATCGTCAATTTTCCGATTGAATTTTTAAATTCTCTGGATATGCCAGGAATGCCGCCACACAATCTTCGTCTGAAAATTGGTTCACCGGTCATTCTATTGCGTAACTTAAATCCACCAAAATTATGCAACGGTACACGATTAGTCATCAGAAGAATTACCGGAAACGTGCTTGAAGCAACGATATTGACTGGAAAGACGAAGTCGTCCTGTTACCTCGAATTCCTATGATACCATCAGAATCTACAATACCTTTCAAAAGGCTACAATTTCCGATACGTTTGGCTTTTGCGATGACAATAAATAAGTCGCAAGGGCAGACAATGGTTATTTGTGGCTTGGATTTGGAGAATCCCTGTTTCTCCCATGGGCAGCTGTATGTTGCATGCTCACGTGTTGGAAAACCATCGAATTTATTTATTTTGACGAAAGACAGACTAACAAGAAATATTGTTCATCGCTTAGTTCTTAGTTAAATGAAAGTAATGATTATTAAAAATTAAATTACGTAAAATAATTATAAGACAGTGTTAAAAATCAACATTATCTACCTCATTCATTAAATTAATAAAAATTAAACATTTTCTATTCATTGAAGCTTAATTTCATCTTTTCATCATTCTTTACCAATCACTTCCTTAATACCAATTATAGTATCTAATAATTGAACGAAATACAAGAAAGCCACAGCAACGCGTGGCCGGGTCTTCTAGTATATATATATATATATATATATATACACTGAAGTGACAAAAGTCATGGGATAGCAATATGCAAATTTTCAGATGGCAGTAGCATCGCGTAGAACAGGTATAAATGCGCAGTGCTTTACGCAGAGCTTTCATTTCTGTTCAAGTTATTCATGTGAAGAGGTTTTGACGTGATGATGACCGCACGACGGGAATTAACAGACTTTGAACGCGGAATGTTAGTTGGAGCTAGACGCATGGGTCATGCCATTTCGGAAATCGTTAGGGAATTCAACATTCCCAGATCCACTGTGTCAAGAGTGTGCCGAGAGTATGACATTTCAGGCATAACATCCCACCATGGACAGCGCAGTGGTCGACCGCCTGCACTTAACGACCGAGACCGGCGACGTCTGCAAAGAGTCGTAAATTCTAACAGACAAGCAACACTGCGTCAAATAACAGCAGAAATCAATGTAGGACGTACAAGGGACTTGTCTGTTAGAACTATGCGGAGAAATTTGGCTTTCTTGGGCTATTCTAGCAGAAGACCGACTCGAGTGCCTTTACTGACAGAACGACATCGCTTGCAGCGACTCTCGTGGGCACGTGAGCATATCGGTTGGTCCCTAGATGAATGGAAAACCGTGACCTGGTCCGATGAGTCACGATTTCAGTTGGTAAGAGCTGATGGTAGGGTTCGAGTGTGGCGCAGACCCCACGAAGCCATGGACCCAAACTGTCAGCAAAGGCACTGTTCAAGCTGGTGGTGGCTCCGTAATGGTGTGGGCTGTTTTTCATGGCATGGACTTGGTCCTCTGGTGCGACTGGACCGAACATTGACTGGAAATGTTTATGTTCAGCTACTTGGAGATCACTTGCAGCCATTCATGGATTTCATGTACCCAAACAACGATGGGATTTTTATGGGTGACAATGCGCCATGTCACCGGGCCACAACTGTTCGCGATTGGTTTGAAGAACATTCTGGACAATTCAACGAATGATCTGGCCACCTAGATCGCCCGACATGAATACCATCGAGCATTTATGGGACATCATCGAGAGGTCTGTTCGTGCCAAAATCCTTCACCACCAACGCTTTCACAATTATGGACGTCTATCGAGACAGCATGGCTCAATATTCCTGCAGAAGACTTCCAACGACTTGTTGAGTCCATGCCACGTCGAGTTACTGCACTTCGCCGGGCGAAAGGAGGGCCGACACGATATTAAGAGGTATCCCATGACTTTTGTCACTTCAGTGTATATATATATATATAGTGTGTGTGTGTGTGTGTGTATGCATGTATGTATGTATGTATGTATGTATGTATGTATGTTTCAGCGTTTCGACCTTTACTAGAACTTTAAAGGCTTCGAGAAGAGGGCCACTTTCAGGTTCATGGGAACACTTCAATTTTTATTTGTAATCATTATGCATGTATACATAACTCAGTTTATTACAATTTATTATTTACAAAAGTTGAAGAATTAAATTTGATTCGCAAGTGCAGTTCACTCCAAGGATGGAGACTTTTAGAGTTCTCTGGTCTGCGACGAGTCTCAAAACACGTGGTCTGCGGCAGACATTAATTGTCACACTGTCACATCTGTGTGAAATTTCACGTCAAAATATTCATTAGTGTTTGAATTACGCTTGGCTTTGTGAGACGCTCAAACTGATTCCGGCGATTTTTGAAATGTCTGAATTCATTGAGCAAAGAACTTGCATTCAATTTTGTTTGCGGAAAAGTGTAGAATGTTGTAGAAAGCATTGGTGAGCATTTCTATAATAAAAAGAAATGTTTACAAGTGATATAAACAAGTTCAAAGAAGGCAGAGAACTCGTTGAACACGAAGACCCCTCTGGTCGACCCTCCGCCGCAACCGACGAAGCTCACGTTCAAAAAAATTAAAGATTGGGTGCTTGCAAATCGTCGATTTACAATTAGAGACCTTGCTGACGATGTTTGAATTTCAAATGGATTTGTCAATTCCATTTTGGGCTTCAAACGCGTCAAATCTCGATGGGTACCGAAAACACTGAATGCGCCAGCTCACACTGTGTTGATTCTTCGGGACTTTTTCGCCAAAAATGTAACCCATATCGTTCCACATCCACCGTATTCCCCTCGTGCGACTTCTGGCTATTCCCTAAACTCAAAAGACCATTTTGGGAACGCCGTCTTGAGTCGATTGAAGAAATTCAACTTGAATCGGCGCGCGCTCTGAAGGCCATCCCTGCCGATGACTTTTTAGCATGCATTGAGGATTGGAAAAAAAAGTTGGCATAAGTGCATTGTGTCAGGAGGGGATTACTTTGAAGGCGATGCAATAAATTTGGAAGAATACATGAAGAGATTTTGAAAAAAAAAAAAAAAATAACAATTGTTCATACTTTTTGGGCGCAGTAGTATCTATGATACTAACATTACAATCATAGCCCATCCCTGTAAATTCAGTTTTGTTATTGAAAAATAAAACGAATCGCTGTATTTCAGATCTTTGTCCACTCGTCTCCTGAAGATCTGCTGAACAGCTTCCCAGGCTCGGCACTTCCAGTGAAATACGGAGGAAAGTTGACCGAATACTACATGGCCGAGTGGCTGAAGAAGGCGAACGAACGGCAGGATCATTTTCCGGCAGGAGGACAAAAGAATATATTCTGATTTCTCAGCTGATTGAAACTGTATACATATTTTGCTTTAATAGATTAATAGATTTTGTATAGACAATTTATCAAATAAATGGAAATTCCTTAAAAGCGGATTAATTTTCAATGACATTTGCATACAATGTCTGTTTAGCCATAATTTATACTTTAAATGATCAAGAAAACAAATTTTTCCAAAGCTAATTCTTTCACATGGAAAATTTATTTCAACATTTTGAAAGTGTTCATTTTTTTCTGTAAAAATCGGTATTTATATATTTACAGCTCGAACACAAATGAGTAGATTAAGTTAAGTTAACTCAGTTAAAATTATTATCATTGCAACAAATGGTTAATTTTCTACCTACGGGTGCTCCATCAGAACAGAAGCTGCACCCCTCTTCCCTCCTTTCATGAGGGGATACGACAACAACAACAACAATGGTTAATTGGGACACAACAAAGGTAATCTGGTTAACGACTCATTAAAAATCTTACAACCTTGAAAACTAAGAATTTCTCATGTATTAGATTAATTTAACTTATTGTTGAACAATTTTATAGTTTACGGATAATAAGTTTGTTGAATATTTGTTATAATTATTTTATGTGTGCAGAAACTGCTCTTGATGTAAAATAAAACAAGTAATATATATATAAAAAAAAAAAAATTAAAGTCAATTCCTACATTTTTAAACTATGTTGCAGAAAGTTCTTTATTAATTAAGTTTAAATTTTCCTGGTACATTGGGCGCCATCTATTGGTAGATGCATGCAGCTTAAATCTAAAAAAAAAACAAACTAAAATTCATTAATTAATTTTAATTACTGAATTAATATTTGAAAAACTGTATTAACATCCAGTGCCATCCACTGCAAGTTCAAAAAAAAAAAAATATATTTGAACTTGAGGGGATGAATAAAAGTATTTTATGAACGATTGAAAATTTGAACAAAATATATATAATGAGTGTGCGAACTAATAGTAGGAATTGGAAAATGTAAAATATAAATTTAATTCTTTTTTTTTTTTTCTTTTTGTAGTTGCTATTTCAACATGAGTTAACTGCATTTTTCTTTTCACGTGAATTTTTCAGACAATTTACAAAAGCGATGAATTTCAGGTAAATTCATATAACTGATTAATTTGCGTCATAGCAAGGCAGCTTTCACGGTACTGTTAATGAAAAGGAAGGGACATTTGAATCCCCGGATACTAAACGCCAGTTCATGCTGCTTTCTTAATACAAAGTATTTAAAAAAATTTATAAGCTGGTTTTTCTACATTATAATAATTTCCTTTCGAATACCATAATTATTTTCAACTGACTCTATAAGGAAGTAAATTAAATTATATGATTTGCTAAGATACTAATATGAAATCCCTTTTTTTTTTTTTTTTTTAATATATAATTATTCTACAAAGTATGTAAAAAGTTTTCTACCCATAATTAATTTAGTTGTGAGAAATGTATATATTGCTATTATTTAATATTTTTTTCGATATATCTTTCAGATTCTTACAACTGCTTAACAAAAAAGATGCTGCAATGGGTCCCAGGCCACTGCGAAACGAAAAGGCAGATGCTCTAGCCAAGTAAGGATGCAATAGGAACCAGCCAGATCGTCTCTCTCACCTACAGCGCCACCCTTAACAGAACCTGTGACCCATTACGTCCACAAAGCAAGAAAGCCAAGGATAAAAGGTGGGAGAACCTCGACATACCTCCCAGGAGAGTCGCGGTGGCCTCCTTCCGAATGGCTTACGGGGCACGACTACCTACAAGAGCATCTTGGCCGCATAGGGGTCGCTGACTCGCCCACTTTGCTCCAACTCAGCGCAGACCCATCTTGCAGGCCACTTGACAATGTCCACCATGACAGAAGCTACGAGGGGGATGGTACTGTTTTCAGCAATCTGGTGAATTTCCGCTCGCTCCCCACCTTTAATTCATGGACCCCAACATAAAATCTTTACATCATTTATTATGGTCCTCGTCAAAGAAAAATACCTATTCGCCACCGCTACTCAAGATTCGATTTTTATACAGCACTTATAGATCATCTTATAATTAAGCCACATCTGTTTTTCAATGGCTCATTCTCGCATTTAATTTGCAAGCTACTGGGCAGTGTTACTCGCTTCCGTAGCTTATCTTCAAGCTACACGTGCCCCCGGTTAGTGCTAAATGAGCACAGCCCTTGTTTATGGCATAAAAATTAATTGCATCTGCATTACCAGCTGTTTTAGAACAACAACAACAATTTGCAAGCTACTATACGTTTTTTTTTTTTTTCTATATGCAGAGAATGTTCTATATTACTTTGTGATTTTTACTTTTATAAATGTTGTGTGCATTTTACTGCGGTGTTTATTTCCATTCATTACTATGCTAAACGGGCCATTTTTTATATTATGCTAAAAGTATATATTTTATTTTCCATATTATGCTAAAAGTATATATTTTATTTTCCATATTATGCTACCTGTCCATATTTAATTTATATATTTTACCGTCAAACTTACGTCTTGTATATCATTTTAATTCATATTGTTTTCAAAAATTTTATTATTGACTTGAGTTCTGTCTTATATTTACTTATTTTATTTTTTATTTATTTATTTATTTTTGTAAAATAATGTCTTCATGGTTTGGTCACTGAAAGGTCAAAAGTGAATATTGTGAATTATTATACTTATTTTTTTTTCTTATCCAGAGACGCACCTTTGGGGTTTCTTTCATTCTTGTACGATTCAGAAAATTGTTTCAATTTTCATTCCTTCTCTTCTCCTCTTTTCGAGGGGCCTGAATGGCCGAGAGGCTAGCGCTCTGGCGCTCGGGCCACAGGTTTCGGGTTCGAGTCCCGGCGGTGCCACGGATGTTTGTAGTGGTTCGGAATCCCCTTTAAACTGTAGGTCCCGGCCTGTTTAGCCTAAAGTGTGCACAAGATGACAGTAGAGCGACAAACAAAACCTCTTTTTCGAATTATTTTTTACCCTCTCTTTACTGAGTTTTTTTCGTTGCGAGTTTACAGAAATTCCCCCACATCATTCCCAAAGTGTAAAAGCACATCTCCACTCTAGAAGACTCGTGTCGTGTTGTGTAAAAGTAAAAAATAGGAGAAGATTTTCTTAATTATGTCCTTGATCACTGAATTAGCAGCTTCCAAGTAAATTATTTTATCTTATGCCTGAAACGTTAATGTCACTACGATGATTTATAACACAAGATGAAAATTTCCTTTGAATTATGAAATTAATTTTTACTTCCTGTGTTCAGTTTCTTACTCTTCGTCACCTTTCATCGTTTCCCTCTCTCATCCTTTCAGTTTCCGCGTGTCCTGAAAACTTCAATTCATTTTGCGGAGATTTAGATTTTATTTGGAATGAATCTCCATGAAAAATTATTGGTTAAAATTTATTTTTTTAAATATGACAGAGAAACGATTTCATTTCATTATCATATCTATTTAACTCAAGGATTTGAACTCAAGGGATTTTAAAATCAGGCAGACACTTTGCTTGAGTGTATTCAATGCATATTTTTATACCGATATAAAATCCGCATCTATTTCTCATTGCAGTAGTTATCTGGATGCATGTACTATCTTTTGATCCTCCTTGATCTCAACAGAAAAACTTTAAGGCTGACAGATTTATAGGGCCTATCTGCTGTCTAGGCATGGGGGGTTTCATGGTGAGTTTAGATTCTATAACACAATATGTTACTTAAAAATACGATCTGGGTCATTGAAGGCTGCTCCTTAGTAAAAAGTCATGATAGATAAATGTCCATTTTGTATTTAGAAATATTAATTTATCTTTTCTGCAGTATCTTTTAACTTTAACATCTAATCGGTGGTTAATAATATTCGAGTTTTGAAAATTTCCCTTTTTTTTTTTTTTTTTTTTTAGCATTTATGAAAAGCTTATTTCTGTATATTCAAGAAAAGCCTCTTTGGGGGATTCACTTTTTAAATATTGAACTACTACGTCTTCTTTAATTGCTGGCAGTTTGACAATTCTAGTACTGAAATGAAGTGAAAGGAATTTTGCTATCTGTCATTTTATTTAAAGGAAAATAGTTACACCAATATAAAAATCGCTTCGCTCTCATTGCAGTAATTGAAAAGCTTTTCTCTCTAAGAATCGCGTATTCTGATAAAAGCATTAAGTAATGGCTCAGCCTGGTGGACCCACTGAGACAGAAAATGGTTTTTCGTGTGATATCTGTGGAAAAAGATTTTCCAAGAAACGGAATTTACAACAGCACTTTCTTTGCCACTCGGGAACGAAGCCTCATTCATGTGACAGATGCTGGAAACGATTTCTTAGAAAAGGTAATTTAAATAAAGCATTTAGTAGTTCACGAGGGTAGAAAAGATCACATTTGTGAAATATGCGCCAAGGACTTTTCACGAAAGAAATGCCTTCAAAGCCATAGGGTTACTCACTCAAAACAGAAGACGCACAAATGCAGTTTGTGCGAAAAAGCATTTGGACACTATTCAAATCTGAGGCGACATCTGATAACTCACACGCGTGAGAAGCCTCACTCGTGTGAGCTATGCAATAAATCGTTTTCTCGGAAGGATGATTTGCAAAGACATTACCGCTTCCACACTGAAGAAAAGCCATATGTGGCCGGTGTATGCCAGAAAGGATTTTCCGAGAAAGGTAGTTTAACACTTCATGTGCGTACGCACACCAGAGAAAAACCGTATGTATGCGAAACATGCCGGAAGAGGTTTTCACAAAAATGTAATTTATTGCGTCATAAGAAAATTCACACAAAGTAAATAGGCGAAAAATTTTCTACAGTTCTTTTTCACAATTTTTTACAGTTCTTTTTTTTTTTTTTTTTAACGTGATTTCAGAAGATTGTACTTCTTGACAAATACGAAAAAAAAAGGAATTATTTGTTTGCATTTCATATTGTGTATTGTCTTTAATATTTTACTACGAAACATCATTCATTTATTCATAAGTGTTAATTTTTATCTTATAATTATCAAGTTAAATTTCGCTTTTAAACTGCAAAATATGTAGCAGAGAAAATATTTTAAATTTTACAAAGTTTTCTGAATGGTTAATAATAAATGGTGCGTTGCCTTTTTCCATGTAAACTAAATTGGATTTGAGCAATGTTTGCCGAACTATATTGGATATAATTTTAGCTGCTTTTTATTGATATATTGTTCTAATAACCAATAATTAATGTGTAAGTTTTAAACGAGTTTTCAATATGTATGCAAGTGCCTTTTTTAAATTTTTAGTTATATAAATATAAAATTTTTATAAATATAGCATTCTGAAATTTTTTCAAGATTTTTAAAAGTAAATTTTATTCACTTAATGACTTTATATTACTATAGAATGTTTTCTAAGGTAAAATATATAGTATAATATTTGCTAAATATAACTGAATAATATTTTTAAATTTTTGTAAGGAAAAAAAACCTGCTCTTGACGACTCTTTTCAGAGAATGTTTTATAATATACTGCAAAACGATTGTATTTCCAAACATTTGTATTATTTGCAATGATATTTTAAATAAACATTTATTGATTTTCCCATTCTGTTATTTCTTCAATGTTTGTTGCAATACTTTCTTCACAGGAAATTGCAACCGATTCACTCATCTGCCTGCTCGAATTGCAATGTGAATGATCTGTGCACACTATCGCTGCAAGATTCAGCAAAAACTTGTTGGGTTTGTTTCCACGCTACATGAATATTGAACACCATGAAAACTGACTTTGCCACTCATCTTCTGAGTTATTGCAACGTCACACCGCGATCTCGCTCTGGTGCCGGGCTATCGGAGACATCACGGTTAAGATGTGTTTGTATACGAGACCCGAAGAAGTAACATTAATATGAGAATAATTGGATTCATAGCTTTTGTTTCGTTACTTAATTCTAAATGCTCCTTGAAATGTAATACATGAACGAAGACTTTATAATTTTTGGTCATATTTGGATTCCTATAGCTTTTTCACATCTACCCTAAGTGCTGTTTTGTTCTATTGTCTAATGATATTTATTTGCACTAAAGCATTGTTATGAAAAAAAAATTTTTTGGGATATGATTTACGAAACACAAAACAATTTAAAATGGCATGGGTAACATTTTCGCAGAATTGCGAAGTTTACTTTTTAACAAAATGAATTCAAATCAATTCAATTTTGAATCAAAAGTTTGTCTGATCAAACAACAAAATCTACAATTTGCAGTACGCATGCATATAAAGTTAACACATGACTTAACCTAATTCTATATAAGCACTAAAAATGTAACTTATTTCTAGGAAGGATCTAGGGGCATTGATATGAATAAAAAAAAGTCATTATTTAAGTAACGAAAGAAATAAAATGTGTTCAAATTCTTAAACAGAATAATATTGCATTTTGTGTGAATACTGTGAATGTACTTACAAAATTACTTTGAAAAATGTGCATCGAAAGTGATAATTATTTTCTTAATGAATTTAATACGCGAAATACATTTTATCAAGAAAACGCTGGTTTTCTTATTTTCCAGTCATTAGAATAAGAAAATATAAAAATTAAGTAAATAATATAATCTAAATAAGACATATTTCTGAACATACAGAGATCTGGCTGTGTGTATTACTCGAGTTTGAGATTAATGCCCGACGATCAGTTGCTTTATCTAGCATTATGCTTTTACAAAAATTTCATGTAAATTGTAAAAATAATAATAATAATAATAAAAAATAATAATGAATAAAAACCCCATTGATAACGCTACCTTATTGGGCGCTAAGAGTGAAAAAAAAACCCAATATAATCGAGAAACAGTTTCTGTAATTAATGTTAAAATTTCTGTTATTGATGAAGATGTACAGCCATTTCATTTCTACAACAGTAATCGCTTCTGTAATCACCTGTAAAACTTTAATTAAAATCAATCGCTATATCAGCAAAATCATGCCCTGAGGATACGTCTAATTTCAAACAATGAAAAACAATTGCTTAATTTTAGCTTCCATAATGCAATGACAGAAAATACAGGATCGCAATCTTTGTATCGAATAACACCTGTGTGAAAATGTCGGAATTTGTCTGAGTGAGAAAATGAAATATTTCTATCTAAAACTATTGATTCAAAAACTTTTTATACACCGAATTTTTGCAATTAGACGACAGAATCCGAATAAATTTGCATTGTTTGGTTTTGGTATAGGAATAATCCGAGCAGCGAACCATTCTTCTTGTAATGTGATCCCCATGTTATCAGTATAATTAGTCATTTAGGAAAGATAATATTTGGACAAAGACTTTAAGGTTTGCAGGAATTCCAACCTTGCCAGGAGCTGTTTCGGGTGTTTTACGCAAGCCAGTTTCTCTTGCTGTACTTTGAGAATTTTAGGAAAAATTAAACAAAAAATATTTTTTTTCAAAATGTCTGAAATTGACAAGGCGCGTAAAGATATTTTATATCGGGTTGCACTCGCAATGGATTTAGACGTACAGCCATCCATGAAAGGTGCTAATTTACGCAAACTTATGAAATCTAATCTCTCTATTTAAAGGAGACTTCGTTAATAAAACATATTATTGCGTTGAAGAAATGGAAGAAAATCTTAAGCAGGAAGAGAAACAAGCAAGAGAAGAGCAAACAAGACGCTTTAGAGGGAAAAGCGAAGGGCGGAAGAGTACGAATTGGAGAAACTAAAAATGGAAATGAACTTCGAACTGGTAGAGCTCAAATTACAGGTCCCAGATTCTGTTGGAGCAGTAGCTTCTAATGGAGCGCGGTCTTCAATATGTTCTGAAAAAAAAAAAAAAAAAAAAAAAAAGGATCGATATACAGAAGCCTATATTTAGGCAGAGACTGATGATATTGCAATGTCCTGAGATTAACAATGCGTTAATACAGCGACTTCCGATCGAATTTATCCAAATTTCAGCTCCTATCTCGATTCTCCCAATTTTCATACCATCTAGGATGTAAAAGGTAGCAAAAACGGCCTACAGCTGTCTTTGATGTCTCCTATGAGTGCCGTCCTAAACTAAAGAGACACCGTAGCTGTTTTTCGGTGTAAGCAGTATGCAAACCCCGGATACAGAGTGGTTTTCAAAACTTCACTGAGATCTTTGCATTTGCAATAATGTGTATCGGAGGACTCTTTTGGCCTCCATTTCGCTCTTCCACTAATGTCATGAATTGATGTTTGACAGCAAGGTTGAGGATTCGTATCCAAGCACTGTTCCTTTTTTTTTTTCTCTCCGCTGGAATGTTGGCGACCGTAATTAAGACTTTTTTATTTTTAATTTTTTAACCTTTTTTATGAAGGGAAACAAAAGCGACAGTATAAATAAAATTTTTAAAAATCAATAGAAAAAAAAAGAAAGAAAGCTAAACAAAAAATTGTAATCTTTGATTTAAAAATATTGGCTCTGTGGAGACCGTTACTTGATGCAGGAATTCCATTTTAAAGATTGGTACCTTTTTTTTTTTTTTTTCATATGCTTCTTTTTTTTTTTTTTTTTTTTTTTTTTTTTTATGTTTTTATGGTCTCTGTAACTAGTTCCTAATTGTGTTGATTTTTTAAATCGTAATTTTATTTATTTATTTGCCTTTTTATTTAAAATTCTTTTTTTTTCTGTTATTCTTATTTTTATTTATTTTTATAGTAAAATTTTTCAAATTTAATCAATTTTATAATCCTTAACCTAATAACGCTAAATATCACTAGTTAAGATGATGAGGTTGAGGGGGTCTCATCCCCAATGGTACATCAGGGCTTTTTGAGAAGCGGCTATTTGAATAGCGATAACAAAAGATTCCAACTTAAAAATTTGAAGAAAATAAAATCAATATTTATAACTGTGATATTTGGGTCATGCCAGCAAGTGTCATAAAATGAAGAAACAAAAATGAAATTGAATGCAATTATCCCTCATTGTATTCAATTTCTCTCATTTTGTGACACTTGCTGCCATGGCCGCAATATCACTCTTGTGCATACAGTCTTTTCAACTAACAATGTGTAAGAAAAAGATAATTTCATATGTCAACAATTCTCTTCAAATTAAGGAAAATTTGATTGATATTTATTGATTATTAAAAGTTGCAACTTTATAATTTTAAACAACATAATTACAACTTTATAGTATACTGGTGGCTGAGTGACTATCGATCGACTATCTTAGATGGCATTAGCCTAGCTGGAAGTGGAAAATTTATATGCGCCTTCAAATTACATGGCATGAGCCTAGCTGGAAGTGGAAAATTTATATGCGCCTTCAAATTACATGGCATGAGCCTAGCTGGAAATGGAAAAATTTATATGTGCCTTCAAATTACAAGGCATTAGCCTAGCTGGAAGTGGATAAATTTATATGTGCCTTCAAAGTACATGGAATACGTATATATACATATAGTAGTAATATAAATAGTATTATTTTATTAGTAATAGAAATTTATTATCTATAATTTTATATTTCCAATAATCTTTAGATTGTTTCCGGTTCAGTGTTAATGGAATTCATTACATTCCCAGTAGAAAAATGCAACTATAAAGCATCAGCAGAATATTACATTACAAATGATACTCATTATAAGAGAGTAAGTTTCTATATCTCATATTTACCGCATAGTAGTCTGAGTATCATATATTATTTAAGTGTGGCTAAGCAAAATCCCAAGTTCGCTAGATTTAGTTAACTGTATCTAAAAGTAGTAACATGAGAAGATACAAGTGTTTTCAATCAAACGACTATTGCATCTTTTAAGAGTTCTCAGATCTACTAGTTAATAGATATTATCTTTTAATTACTGCAGTTTAATAGCAATACATGCCGAAAAAATGATATAAATCTGAGCATACGTAAAACTAAAACATGTGCAAAAATGTGTTTGAATGAGAAATAGTTTTCAAACAAAAGTGTTTTTCAGGAACTACTGATATGATTTTATGAATACTAATTTAGTTTGAAAATATTTACATGACAGAATTATCTCATTTTAAGAATATCTCAAAACAATTATATGTAAATCAAAATTTTGAATTTTTTTTTTACCTTCTGATTTTTATATTTTGATGATAGTGATTTTGTATTGAAATAAGAACAACTGCAATAAAAACTACAAGCAAGAAATACGAATGTAAAACTATGACATGGTATAATAATGATGTAAAATAAGTCATTGCAGCCTCATTTTCCATAGTCTTCAATGTTTGCGTTTATACTACATATTAAGTTTTTGTTAGAAGTTAAAAATTTTTCTTCGATTTCAATTTTAATAACAGATAAATTATAGGCTTTTTTTTTCAAAGCATCACGTCAAATGCAGCATTTATGCAACAATTTTGTCATATCAATTAAAAGTTTATAAGTCATATCAAATTAAATAAATCCCACACTACGCACTTCTGATGGTAGCAAATTTTGAGAAGTAATGCCAAAGGTGTAAAACCAGAAAAAAATAAGAACGAAAAACTAAAGATGCTGTTCAATTAAATTTCTATTCATCAGCGTGTATTTTTACATTTAATTAATTTTTAATTTATATATATTTATTTAAATGCAAGTCAAA